>PNEQ01077413.1:0-15675 GCA_003012365.1 Medauroidea extradentata | reverse complement strand
GCTATAGACATGTTCCACCTCCAAGATCTCTGCAGAAGCCAGTCACCTTCCTGCTGGACCTAAGAAGTGAGCATGCTACTAGACTGTTGAGGCAGGTCAGTGTACAACCTCCCATATCACTATATATAGTCCTCTATGTAGCATGCTACCATAGTCAGTACATGACTGCTATAGACATGTTCCACCTCCAAGATCTCTGGAGAAGCCAGTCACCGTCCTGTTGGACCTATGAAGTGAGCATGCTACTAGACTGTTGAGGCAGGTCAGTGTACAACCTCCCATATCACTATATATAGTCCTCTATGTAGCATGCTACCATAGTCAGTACATGACTGCTATAGACATGTTCCACCTCCAAGATCTCTGCAGAAGCCAGTCACCTTCCTGCTGGACCTAAGAAGTGAGCATGCTACTAGACTGTTGAGGCAGGTCAGTGTACAACCTCCCATATCACTATGTATAGTCCTCTATGTAGCATGCTACCATAGTCAGTACATGACTGCTATAGACATGTTCCACCTCCAAGATCTCTGCAGAAGCCAGTCACCTTCCTGCTGGACCTAAGAAGTGAGCATGCTACTAGACTGTTGAGGCAGGTCAGTGTACAACCTCCCATATCACTAGTATAGTCCTCTATGTAGGATAACGAACGTGTTTTTATTACAACACTGCATCTCAGACACATCCATATATTAGCAAACATAGTTATAGCAATGTGCATTTCGTGGTGTGCACACATTGTGTTGCAAACATCAAAACTGTTAACTCATTTTACTTCAACCACAATAAGACTGCAATGCGAGAGTTTTTATAAAGATAGTATTAGAGTATAAGAGAGGGAGATAAACTACAGTGTATTCGCAATGTTTGTTATCAGGTTCTAGAAATCTTAATGTCAGTTTCAGATATTGGCACATGTATGTTGATGCTCACTACTGCCTCTACATGGGTGACTTAAGTTTATTGCTCTATAGGTATTGATTCTAATTTTACAGGCAGATGATTTGGATCTGTTCTCCTCACCTAATCGCTGGTTGATCATGGCTCGTGAAGTTCGCAACATGTCAAATGATACAGAACAAAACACAGAAGGTACGAACACTGTTTATGCTTATATAATATGTTGGATTTATGTTGACGCGGGCCATCCCGCATCCCTTTTCCTACTGAAGCTTGTCGTGCCCAGCACGCCACGTGGTATGGAATGGCAGTAATGACCACACTGCATCCGGATATTGGAGCAGACCCTACGATCCTAACACAAGAGGCAGTGGCATCCAGACGCCACACCCGTCATAGTGTGCAGTGTCAATGTGCAGTGCAATCACCACAAACATCTGTTAAATGGTAGCCGAGCGCCTCGTTGTTCCCGAGTCACGTATTTCACATTTATAAACACCTTGTGTTTTGGCCTAGCCACGTAAGGGGCCTGCCTACCTGCGCTTGGAATACGTTGCAGCAAGTTGCCATTATTCATTTTTTGACGGAACTACTCAACGCACTTCAAAATGGTTCGTCTACGAGAAGTACACACACGCTCAAAGATTCGGCACGCGTGTTTTAAATATGATTTTCGGGCCTCCCAAAATGGCTAAAAACGGCTTTTTCAGACTGCCGTATCTGGGATTAAAGAAATCAGAATCTAAAAACGCACAATTAGAAGCACGCGTTGGACTTAAACTGTACTTGTTAAAATAAAATGATATGGTCACCGCTTAAAGTCCCACAGGAAAATGAATACTTGTACAGGTGTACGCGCCAGTTGAGTGGCTGCACGTAGAGGTCAAACTACGTTACACACGTCGGCCTGCGGCGACCTTGTGCTTTATCGATGTTATGTTTGTTTTGTGTTCTAACTGCCACTCGTAACTTCCGTTATGCTTCAGTACTACGGGCATGAGAAGCGCCAAGACTCCTCTGTGTAAGTACGACATTGAGTGGGGAGAGTAGAGAATGTTAACTCCTTGACTATGAGCCGTACGACCCATAGGAAGGGATTCTCTGTGAGTGGCTGTTCTCAATGGGCTGTCGCCTGTCGAGCAACAATGCCACGACGCCCACGTGTCGCGTGTAATGCGCTTGTTGAACTTCACCGAAGACATCCGGTCCTCTTAAGGGGGAAGTGTTAGACAATGTTATTGTAGGTTCAGTTTTTGAGCCATAACATTAGTTTAAATAGTACTGCGTATCAAAGTTTCCTCTTCGAAAAAGCATAGGATATATTCTTGACAAACTGGTTGACATAAATAAAAATTGAATATTTCATTACTTTGTCATGCAGAATCATTGAAAGAGAATTATAGGCTAATTTTCAAGAATTCTCTTGAGTAGTAGGAAAAGGGCGAAACTGGAACAGCGGCTTCTGGCAGTGGATAAGTGGATCAGTCTGCCATCTTGGATTATGTCACGGCGGCCAATTTGTCATACATATCATGTCACATGTCACATGTGTCATATGTCACATTATGTCATATCATATCACACTATGTCATGTCACATGCATTATATCACATTATGCCATGTGTCATATGTTATGTCCTATGTTATGCCATATGTCATATATCATATGTTATTTATTATGCCATATGTTATTTATTATGCCATATGTTATTTATTATGCCATATGTTATATCTTATGCTATATGGCATGACCTATGCCATATGTCATATGCCATATGTTGTCTTATATGTCTCATGCCATGTGTTAAGTCATATGTTATGTCTTATGTTATGTCATATGTTAAGTTATATGTTAAGTCATATGTCATGTCACATCATGTCGTACATCTTGCCGTATCCTCCATCTTGTTTCCAGCAGTCACTTGTTGGTTAAGGGAATTTTTCCCTGCAAGGGGAATTTTTTCCCTCAAAATTTCCCTGAGTCATCGTCTGCTGGAGAGGTCATGTTTGTTTCCATCACTGGTTACTAGGCATCGCTGGTTTGTTTCCATCATTGGCTACCAGGCGGCGCTAGTGTCGCAGTTTGTTTCCATCATTGACTGCTAGGTGGCACTGCAGTCGACACCCGCCATATTTGCTCCTGGATAGGTGCCGCCATATTTGTTCTAATGTCTACATCGCTGTCTGTTAGAGTGCTCTAGTATCGCTATTGATGTAAGTTCGAAGTTGCTTGTGTTTGTGTATGGGAGAATAGACTTTATGATTTTATTTTTAGCAAGTTAAAATATTTAAGTTCGCTGGGCGTTGAGCGTGCATCTACAACCTTTGTGTTACCAGACATGTGCCCTAGCCCACTGAGTTACGAGTCCATTGACAACAAGATTAGGTTAAATAGTGTATATATAAAAATAACTTTTTGTAGCAGACATATATTCCCATTTATTTATTTAAATTTTTAGCATACCTATGTCTTATTGATTGTATATATTAAATAGTATTAACTATTTCTATCAAATAAATCCTCAAAGCAGGCAATTGAATAATTTTTATATGATTCAAATAAATGCACACACGAAACCTCAAAGTGGGTAATTGAATCATATTTCATATGATTCAGAAAACTTCGACGAAATGCACGCATGAAACCTCAAAGCGGGCCATTGAATCATTTTCATATGATTCAAAATAAATGCACGCATGAAACCTCAAAGCGGGCAACTGAATCATGTTTACATGATTCAAATAAATGCATGGACGAAACCTCAAAGCGGGCAATTGAATCATTTTCATATGATTAAAATATATGTGTACATGAACTCGACATCTGAGCTACTACAAAAAAAAATTGTAACACCAAGACCTTAGTGTGTTATACACAGAACTATGTCACCACAATCATATTATTCAGTCATAATTATTTCAATTTTAATAATACTTTTTAGTAATACTTTGCAGTTAGTGTGCTATGTAAAATATTGATTGAGTATACAAGGACTGTTGCATCTGATGCTCTTTAAGAAAAAAGTTATGACAGGCATATTAAATAATGTCTCACAAACTCAATGTTAAGTTTTTAAAAAATAATAATGTATTGAAAATTATTCAAATACATACAATCAATATTTACATTATTTACAATTCTGGAGGTGTCTGTGGCAGGTAATCTTCTAGATGGAAAAGTTACAGATTTTATCAGAATGTCCAATATTCTCGTGCACAGACGAACAAAATGACATTTGATTTAGCAGAATAAACTTCCAGAAATTTCAGCTTCGATTTCACTTGCAGACTCGTCATTACACGTTACCTCTTCCATTTTGATTGATAATTAAGAATTACTTTCACTGGTATACATTTACTTTTTTTTTTTCTCTTTTGTAATAACTCATCAGAAAAGAATTTGCCGGCGCGAAATTAATTTATTGCAACAGTTTTTGCTTTATACACAGGACACAAATGAGAAGCAAAAGTTCATTCCTTTATTTATATGCAGTGTCTGATTGGTGAATCCAACTGTCATGGCTTGTATCGAACCCTAGCCACCTCACCAACACTTTATTTCCTTTCTTATTCAAAACCTTCTCGACTAAGTACATGTTTGGATACTTGGTAACTAGAATTTCTTCGTCATAAAAACCTCCTCGAATAGCTTGCCTTCTATGTCTTCTTGGTAGTGTGTCCTTGGTTCATAGTGACGAATCTTGACCACTTTAAATGTTTCAGTGCTTCAGTTTGGTATGTAGCCTTTAGTAAATATTCTCTTCACTCTTGACATTCTTACGTAGTCTCCAACCTTTACTTTAGGTTTCTGCAGATCCAGTTTCTTCTCATTTTTGTAAACAGTTTGTAGTAAAGAGTTGCTGCTTGATATCAAAAGGTTTCATATTCGCGGTATTTATTATTATTCCATTTTGACACTAGCTTGGACAATATATCCATCCACTTGTAGCTTCCCTGTGCTGAAAACTGCTTCCACATTTCATTCTTCAAAGTACGATTAAATCTTTCCACGATACTGGCCTTAAGACCACCGTGAGTAGAGTAATGGTTAATTTTATGTCTTGACATCAGTGCTTGAAATGATGAATTGTAGATTTCTTTACCGATGTCAATATGCATATTCTGGGGCGGACCTTTGTCATTTAAAGCAATGTTCATTGCATTTGTTACATCCCTGCCACTCTTAGTTTTTACAGGCACAGTCCATGCATATTTACTGTAGCAGTCGATAACAGTCAGCATGTACTTGTAGCCTTTATTCTTACGAGCGTAAGGAATCATTTCAACCAAGCTTGCTTGATACAAGTCCTGTAAACTAAATATATGCACTTTATGTCGAGGATAATTTCGCCTTGCAGGCTTGTGCAGCTCCCTAACAATATTTTGTCGGCTCATTCTATGTAGCCATCTTCACACAGTTCTTCTATTATATTAGATATTTCATTCGTGTGAGAATTATTTCCTGCTTGCTGAGAAGTAATTAGTAAAAGTAGTCTGTCGACAATTTTATTAATATTATTCCAGTAAACGTATTCTGGTCGCCATCCATCTTCTATTTTCTTACGTAGGTCTAGACCAGAATGTTTGAGGTTCCTCTTCATTCTTCACTGTCACAGATGATTGTGATTTCAACTTCAAACTGTCCAGTCGCTCTTTTATAGGTTTAAAAACTTCTTCATTAATCATATCACGTTCCATTCTAGCACGTTGAGCAGTCACGTATTTTGCGTGAATACTTTTAATCACGGCATGTAAGTCACCGACAATGTCAGACATTGTACTGCCCACTTACAATGATATGACCGGGTTTTTATATGCTATTCTTCTTAGGTGGTGGCCTAGAGCTTGGTTTATTATTTTTCCTATCCAAAACTATAACTGAGGGCAGGTTAGAAGCAGATGTTAGCGTATTTTCAATATTTTTAATTGAAGCTTCAAGTTTAGTAAGGTGCTGCATTACCTCATCCAGGACTTTGTCTCCACAAGTTTAATTTATCAGCCATTTTATTGCACTAAGCGACCTATCCAGCAATGTCTCCATATCAACAGGGATAACATCGAGTATTAACATTCACATCATTTATCATACTTGCAATGTCATTAATTGTTCTATCCAGCACATTTTGTACCAAACTAATCAAGTCACCATGAAGTATGTAAAAATGATTCTTGTTAACATCTCCATCTTCTATCGGACTTCCAATATTTTAAAGTCTTTTTCCTTCGGCACTACTATTTCCATCATCCGTAGGTATGAAACAAATTTCCATGTTATGTTTCAGACCATTGTGGCCAAACTTTGAAATTATGTAGCTCATTTCTCACTCACTAAGGCTTATGAACTGATCAAATCCACATCGATACCTTCCTTTAAGTAAGGGAATGTCTTTGGCTATTACAAGAAATCTGTAAGCATAACTCCAACAAAATGCATACACCTCTTTGAATTTATCAAAAGTCATATCTGTATTAACATGATCATAGTAAACATGTCTCAAGTTCAAGGTTTGCATTATCACTCAATAACTGTTTGGGTATACGTACGTGAATAAGTCTGACAAAGATAAAAGGAATCTACTAACATGTGTATTCCCATGCAGAATTATTCCTGGATACGAGCCTGTTTCTCGCAAGCTACATCATCGAACACAAACACAGAGTTTGGTAGAGCATCACTTGGTGGTACCACGGATTCATTGTCGCTGAATGGAAAATATCTGAGTCCATCCACATAACTTAGAATTTTTCCAAATCGCTGATGCTTTGGTTGGTGTAATGATTTCGAGTATAGGTACACATTTTCGAAACAAACGCCGTTAGGCTCTTCCAGCAAACTTAAGAGCATACATGTCTTACCACAGTTGGATGGCCCTGCTATGATGCAATGCACAGTATTGGGAAGCAGGGGACCATCTCTAGATTCACTAGAGGTTAATTCAATCCTCGGAAGTAGTATGTATAGGCAAACTAACTTCTTGATTGTCAGTACGTATATTACCGCTAACAACTTGCAGAGCATGTGGAGGTAATTGTGGAACATGTGGAGCTAATTGTGGAGCATTTGGAGCTAATTGTGGAGCATTTGGAGCTAATTGTGGAGCATGTGGAGCTAATTGTGGAGCATGTGGAGTTAATTGTGGAGCATGTGGAGTTAATTGTGGAGCATGTGGAGCTAAGTGTGGAGCATGTGGAGCTAAGTGTGGAGCTAATTGTGGAGTGTGAGGAGCTAATTATGGAGTGTGCGGAGCTAATTGTGGAGCATGTGGAGCAGATTGTGGAGCATGTGAAACAGATTGTGGAGCATGTGAAACAGATTGTGGAGCATGTGGAGCTAAGTGTGGAGCTGGAGCTAAGTGTGGAGAAAGTGGAGCTAAGTGTGGAGCTAATTGTGGAGTGTGTGGAGCTAATTATGGAGTGTGCGGAGCTAATTGTGGAGCATGTGGAGCAGATTGAGGAGCATGTGAAACAGATTGTGGAGCATGTAAAGAGTGCAAAAATGTGTGTGGAGCATTCATAGAAAATAGTTGTGATTGCCACAGAGGTTGTGGTTGAGGTTCTTGTTGTAGACGAGGTTGTAGAGATCCAATACCACAAAACTTACAATGTCTCTTCAAAGAATCTCTTCGAGTAAATTGATGTTGGCAAATTTCACATTGAAATTTTTGTCTTGAAGTTTTCATCTTACATGAAGTTTCTTCATGACACAACACATTATGCATGACTGAAAATACTTCACCACAGTAGTGACTGCGGAGTTGCATCATTAACAACCTTTCTGTTCGCAGGCTAGAATGATACTGAACAAAATATATAAAAACAGGTTCCTAAGTATTTTTATTCAGTGTATCGTGATGCCTCGTAGGAGTAAGGTCAAGAGCATAAGAGTACTAGTGAATATAAATAATGTACCACTCGAAGCACATATTCCTGGATACTGGTTCTGTGGACCGGGAACGAAGCTAAAGTAGAGGCTCGAGCATGGCGACGTCGGAATTAACGAATTGGACGAGGCGTGCAAGGAGCACGATATAGCTTATGCTAATAGTAATAAGCTAGAAGATAGACATGCTGCTGACTCTGTTCTTGCTGACAAGGCAAAGAGATTACTAAATTTAAAGATTCAAAGTTTGGTGAGCGAATAGCTGCTTGGGGAGTATCAAAGATCATGAAGACTAAAGTCAAGCGAGTAATGGGCTTGCGAATAAAGTGTAGTCCATCCGCACCGACAAACACTCGAATTAAATCTAATCCTGCATCCACACGTTCTGAGAAAAATATAGTCAATCAGATGTAAAAGAAGATTCGTAAGAAGAAGAAAGTGAGCAAGAAACAAGGAGGCTTCCTACAATTTCTCCTACCTGACTTGGCAGCACTAGGTGGTCTGATTGGTGGAGTTAGGTAGTGGTATTGCTAAAGCAGTGAATTCATCTAAAAATCAAGGCAAGCAGTTGGAAGAACTTCAACGTCACAACAAGAAAATGGAAGCTATTGCACTAGGGTCAAAAGACGGGAAAGAACTCTACCTAGGACCTTATCCTGTGGGCGGAGGAAGTCGGAAAAAGGGAATCAGAAAGAGAAGGATGCAATCTTACATATGCTACCCGACAGACCCCTAACAAATTTTTATTTACTAAAGTCTGTTAGAAAATAACAAGTACCAAATTTCAGAGGTGTGTTTATGAGAGACAATTTACCATCAAAACCAAGAAGCTACGAATATGGTATTATAAATTTAGATGCAGCTAATGGTCGAAAAACTCACTGGGTCTCTTACAAAAATTATGGAAACAACATTGATTACTACGATAGTTTTGGAAACCTTCGCCCACCCATAGAGGTGCGTAAGTATTTCCATGGTGTGAAATTAAGTTAAAACTCTTTTAATGAGAAATTGCCTAGCCAGCGTAACTGTGGCCATTTATGTCTTCTGTTCCTAATTAGTGGTTAATAAATGTTGGCACAAGCACTACTTTGCATCAGTCATGTCTGTAATGTTGATCTTGATGGGCAAGAGCTCTGAGCTGCACTCTGTGCAATTTCCAGCTCTGCATTCAAAAGGTTCGTGGTCAGTGGCACTGATAGATTTCCAAACATATTTCTCTGTACCTAATTTGGACAGTTCAAAGATCAAATTTCGCTACATAAAAATGACATCACTTCAGAGGTTACTGTACCAAACAGGATCGTACGAAATCGAAGACATTGCAGTATATATCAAGCAAGCATTAGATACTGATGTAACTTTTGCTTTGCGAGAAAATCCTAACACTCTGAAAAGTGAAATGTTGTGCAACAATGATATTGACTTCACCAAGAACGATACTCTAGCATCCATGATTGATTTCGAATACGAGGTGTATGCGAGTGGAAAAGTTCACCAGTCAACACTGCTTGTAAACATTTTGCCAGTGAATGTTATATGAGTAAACTGCAATCTTGTAACAGGTTAGTATCTAAATGGTAAACCGAACCATACACTACACGAGTTTGCGGCGACTGTTCCGCCTGGCTTCAAGCTGGTAGAGGTTCTAAAAAATCTTATTTATGCGCCAATCATAGAGCAGTATGTGCAGGAAGTTATTGTTCGAATTGTCGATCAGGGTGATAAACTGAGTAGTTTTAGAAATGAGGAAATTACATTATGCTTGCATTTGAAGAAAGATGGGCTTGAGTTTTATAAGAAAAGATTATAAAATCAAATCACCCCACCAAGCCAAAGGTCAGTTTGTCGCGACCATCCATCGTGTTAACACATAAAAATATTGTGTTATTGAAGAGTCTAGGCTTCAAAGTCAAGAAGAATGAAAGCAGAAATACTGAATGTGGACGAGCCCGTTAGTTACGAGGATTCCATTACAAAAACCGAATTCCATGCTTATTCGCCATACCAACTCTCATATGAGCTTCGAATACCAGTGCAAAACCAAGACATTTGTACTTTACCATGCAACTCATACTTGAGATTCAGAGGCACTATAACCAAGGCTGGAAATGCTGTGCCTGTAACTACGAAGATAATTAGAAATGGAGTACTTCACATGATTAATAAAATAGCTAATGAATTGAATGGTGTAGAGGTTGGTCAGACAAGAGATGTAGGTATTACTGCTATTATGAAGAACTACCTGTCTCTAACACACAACCAGTTACCCGCAGCCAAAATGGCTGGATGGGGAATAGAAACAAATTATAAAGTTCCTGTGGGAGATTTTAAATTTAAGTACGCTTTTCCTTGCTACTAGGATTCGCTGAAGATTATAAATATATAAAAGTGAATTCTAAACAAGAGTTGGTGTGATTTCCTTACCCTATATTAATTTATTAACTTCATACTCGACAATATATAATCATAACACACAATAGTTACTACATCGCTGTCCATCGTCTGTTTCATTACTGTACATCCACAACAACTATCCATACTGAGTACTCATCTGAAAACACTACAAGCAGGAGTACCAACTTGCTTATTATAACCCTAACACATGCTAACACTAAAAAAATATAACACCCTAAAACACAACACCTTGCTCGTGAGTATGCCCTGTACCAATATTATCTTGCTCGTGAGTATGCCCTGTACCAATATTACCTTGCTCGTGAGTATGACCTGTACCAATATTACCTTACTCGTGTGTTTGCCCTGTACCAATTTTGGCACTATTGCACTGAAACAATGTCATGTGAATTCAACTAATTGATTTATGTAACTAAAGATCTTCTTGCCTAAGACGAACCTAGGAATGCCGGGGCCACATCTGGATGCTGTTATCTCTTAGAAACACGAAATGGGTTGAATTTTCTTGGCTGATAGGGCTAATTGATCAGTGCAACACGGGACAGCATCTGGCACACTGGTGCTGGCTGGAGGGTGCAGCAATGAACTGCTAACTATGTGTGTGCCGGTAGTACAAGTCAAGCTGTCACACATTACCAACAGAATATATTGATTTCACCAAATGGGCCACCCCAGAAAACCACTGCGTTTCAAACCCAACTTCTTACAACAATCCCGCCTACACTTCACATAATGAAACCGAATTTCTCTCTTGTGATTGCAAGGTAACCATTAATGGCTGGAAGTTTTCCATTAAAGTGATCACAGAGAGGGCGACTGTGGTTCCACCTTGCTTGCAGGCACCCAGGAACCTGGCTCCCTGGAGGGACTACAGTCTAAGGTGTCACAAAATGAAGACATTTATGTATACTAAGATAGCTGTGGTTCCACTTTGCTTGCAGACACCCAGAATCCTGGCTCCCTGGAGGGACTGCAGTCCATATTGTCAACAATGAAGATATTTGATGTATAGTAAGTTAACTGTGGTTCCACTATGCTTGCAGACACCCAGAATATAGGCTCCCTGGAGGGACTACAGTCTATGTTGTCATCAATGAAGACATTTATGTATAGTAAGTTAACTGTGTTTCCACTACACTTGCAGACACCCAGAATATTAGCTCCCTGGAGGGACTACACTCCATGTTGTCATCAATGAAGACATTTATTTATAGTAAGTTAACTATGTTTCTACTATGCTTGCAGACACCCAGAATATTGGCTCCCTGGAGGGACATCCATCTATGTTGTCAACAATGAAGGCATTTATGTATAGTAAGTTAGCTGTGGTTCCACTTTACTTGCAGACACCAAGAATCCTCGCTCCCTGGAGGGACTACAGTCTATGTTGTCAACAATGAAGACATTTATGTATAGTAAGTTAGCTGTGGTTCCATTCTGCTTGCAGACACCAAGAATCCTGGCTCCCTGGAGGGACAACAGTCTATGTTGTCAACAATGAAGACATTTATGTATAGTAAGTTAGCTGTGGTTCCATTCTGCTTGCAGACACCAAGAATCCTGGCTCCCTGGAGGGACTACAGTCTATGTTGTCAACAATGAAGACATTTATGCATAGTATGTTTACTGTGGTTACTCTACGCTTGCAGGCACCCAGAATCCTGGCTCCCTGGAGGGACTACACTCCATGTTGTCATCAATGAAGACATTTATGTATAGTAAGTTAACTATGTTTCTACTATGCTTGCAGACACCCAGAATATTGGCTCCCTGGAGGGACATCCATCTATGTTGTCAACAATGAAGACATTTATGTATAGTAAGTTAGCTGTGGTTCCACTTTACTTGCAGACACCAAGAATCCTGGCTCCCTGGAGGGGCTACAGTCTATGTTGTCAACAATGAAGACATTTATGTATAGTAAGTTAGCTGTGGTTCCATTCTGCTTGCAGACACCCAGAATCCTGTCTCCTTGGAGGGACTACAGTCTATGTTGTCAACAATGAAGACATTTTTGCATAGTAAGTTAACTGTGGTTACTCTATGCTTGCAGACACCCAGAATTCTGGCTCCCTGAAGGGACTACACTCCACGTTGTCCACAATGAAGTCATTTATGTATAGTAAGTTAACTGTGTTTCCACTACGCTTGCAGACACCCAGAATATATGCTCCCTGGAGGGACTACACTCCATGTTGTCATCAATGAAGACATTTATGTATAGTAAGTTAACTGTGGTTCCCCTCTGATTGCAGACACCCAGAATACTGGCTCCCTGGAAGGACTACAGTCTATGTTGTCCACAATGAAGTCATTTATGTATAGTATGTTAACTGTGGTTCCACTATGCTTGCAGACACCCAGAATCCTTTCTCCCTGGAGGGACTACAGTCTATGATGTCAACAATGAAGACATTTATGTATTGTAAGTTAGCTGTGGTTCCATTCTGCTTGCAGACACCCAGAATCCTGGCTCCTTGGAGGGACTACAGTCTATGTAGTCAACAATGAAGACATTAATGTATAGTAAGTTAACTGTGGTTACTCTATGCTTGCAGGCAGCCAGAATCCTGGCTCCGTGGAGGGACTACACTCCATGTTGTCATCAATGAAGTCATTTATGTATAGTAAGTTAACTGTGGTTCCACTGTGCTTGCAGACACCCAGAATATTGGCTCCCTGGAGGGACTACAGTCTACGTTGTCAACAATGAAGACATTAATGTATAGTAAGTTAACTGTGGTTACTCTATGCTTGCAGGCACCCAGAATCCAGGCTCCCTGAAGGGACTACACTCCATGTTGTCCACAATGAAGTCACTTATGTATAGTAAGTTAACTGTGTTTCCACTATGCTTGCAGACACCCAGAATCCTGGACCCCTGGAGGGACTACAGTCTATGTTGTCAACAATGAAGACATTTATGTATAGTACGTTAACTGTGGTTACTCTATGCTTGCAGACACCCAGAATCCTGGCTCCCTGAAGGGACTACACTCCATGTTGTCCACAATGAAGTCATTTATGTATAGTAAGTTAGCTATGGTTCCACTCTGCTTGCAGACACCCAGAATATATGCTCCCTGGAGGGACTACACTCCATGTTGTCATCAATGAAGACATTTATATATAGTAAGTTAACTGTGGTTCCACTCTGCTTGCAGACACCCAGAATCCTGGCTCCTTGGAGGGACTACAGTCTATGTTGTCAACAATGAAGACATTTTCTCATAGTAAGTTAACTGTGGTTACTCTATGCTTGCAGACACCCAGAATCCTGGCTCCCTGAAGGGATTACACTCCATGTTGTCCACAATGAAGTCATTTATGTATAGTAAGTTAACTGTGGTTCCACTATGCTTGCAGACACCCAGAATCCTGTCTCCCTGGAAGGACTACAGTCTATTTTGTCCACAATGAAGGTATTTGTGGATAGTCAGGTGACTGTGGTTTGTCAACTATATGATGGCAGTTTCTCCCTACTTGAGGTGTACAGAATGGGCCCTGGCCAGACAGCTATAATTAGACACATAGGACTCTGGCAGAAGGTGTCAGGTCTACTTGTAAATGAGCTCAGCTTACCAGTACGGAGGACCAACCTGCACAGGACACAGTTGATGACTTCTATAGTGGTGAGTACTGTCATAGTTGAGTTCTGTATCTATGCTTCCCAAGTGAATAGTTTTGTATCTTTGCGATTCAAATGAACATGTTTAAAGCCTTTACTTGTAGTCTCTTATGTTGGAAAAATTTTGGTGCGAATAATATTTATATGTACCTAGGTTGTGAAACGTAAGGGAAGAAAAATATTTTTAAACACTTCATAAAAGCTGTTCACAAAAAATCTACCATGAAACAAAGAAATTGAAGTAATTTTGACTTGATTTTACTTCTGAAGTTTAATGGTTTCTTTTGGTTAATATCCTATAATAACCCTACAGGCTGTTTCAGTTTTGTAATATAAGCATTTTGAAATCATTTTATGCTAATTCACAACAAACATTGTTTTATGAATTTGACTGGTATATTTATCATAGTTTTCCATTAGCTATAAAGAATAAAGTAAAGTACACACTTTCAACATTTTAAAACAGTATATCGTTATTGTTTTTAAATGTTTCAGGTCACTGATAATGACACGATGAACCACCTGACTGATCTGCACAACAAGCACATTGACACCATCACGAAGCTTAACTACATTCTTCTACTTCATGTTGTTCATTTATTGAATGCCAGGTTAGTCATACTGTGCAATGTGATTTAAATGGAGGGGGAAAACGTATATATTACTCTTAGGATAGTAGTAAACTTTCTCTTCTGAAATATTCTTACTTTATTCAATTCCTTTTTTCGTTCTTAGTATTCAGCGACAAATTTTTAAGTTTGTTAGTGTTCAGTATCTTAATAAAAGAGATTTAATGTACAAATATAAAGTACATTTCTTATTGTGTGGACATTTGTTTAACTGATCGTTGTATCATACTATTTATAGCAAAGAATATGGGCTTCGAATACTAACATACATATATGTTTCATTTGTAGAGTGTAAATACCTGTTGTGTCACTATTACTTCATATAAATCTCATAAATAATAAAACTGCTGCAAAATATGTCCTGCTTGTAAATTAGTATTCCATCACATAACACAGACACTGAAGATGACATAGACTCAGACATTGAATGACTGTATGTATGTACATTGCAGCATAGGGTTCAGCATCGTGGACACGTGGGGATATCCTATCAACGGATCCTGGAGTGGTATGGTAGGGTTGTTGCAGAGGAAGGAAGCTGATATTGGTGGCACGGCGCTATTCTTCACAGCCAACCGTCTACCAGTCATTGATTACATAGCAATGACCACGCCTACAAGGTAGAGTCGACTACCATATGACTCACACAGTAGCAAACAATTATTTCATTCTCAATCAAAAACATACTGAGCACAATCAAATAGATCGCAAATGCCACTGTGTTAAGTGCATAAGTCCTTCTCTCTGCTTGCAGGTCGAAGTTCGTATTCAGGCAGCCTCCACTCTCATTCGTGACGAATGTGTTCACTCTTCCCTTCAGCCATGGTGTGTGGTTGAGCTCAGCATGTCTGGTGGTTGTGTGCACTGCAGCTCTGTACTGTGCTCTCAACTATGAGGCAGGACACGACCTATATAGTACTGGAGTGGCATGGAGTGATGTGGTGCTGTTGTCTCTGGGTGCTGTCTGTCAGCAAGGTGAGGTACAAAAATGTGATCACTCTTCCCTTAAGCCATGGTGTGTGGTTGAGCTCACCAGGTCTGTACTGTGCTCTCAACTATGAGGCACGACACGACCTATATAGTACTGGAGTGGTCTGGAGCGATGTGGTGCTGTTGTCTCTGGGTGCTGTCTGTCAGCAAGGTGAGGTACAACAATGTGTTCACTCTTCCCTTCAGCCATGGTGTGTGGTTGAGCTCAGCAGGTCTGTACTGTGCTCTCA
>PNEQ01077412.1:0-15675 GCA_003012365.1 Medauroidea extradentata | reverse complement strand
TGTGGTGATCCTTCAGAATTTGGGAGAAGCTTCTGGTCGCTTAAGCACCAATCACCGATGCGCCACGTGTTTTTGTTCAACAGACTTTCGTTCAAACCAAGATCCCACCACCATTTTGAGAAAATAGGGGAATGAGAGTTTCCACTATAAATGACCGGATTTTTGCTGGGTTCGGCAGACAGGCTTGGGGATTAACGCTACTTAAGTTAAGTATTGAGGTTGTAGCCATAGTATGGCTAGCAGGTTAGGCTTAGCTGTTGGCGTAATTAGTATTATATTTATTATGCCCTGCGTAAAAATTTCGTAGGTACCTTCCTAGTTCTATGCCATGTTGTTGGCCATAGGAGGTTACGTTCTGATAGACTGTTGCGTATGTAAGATATTTCTGAAATGTAACTTTGGTTCGGATTTCTTAGGGAGGTTAAATGTTTGCGTCCATGAGCTTGGTTGTGGTTTTATGGAACCTTGAAAAATTAAATTCAGTTTTTGTATCTTCGGTATCTGGAAGGTTATATTTATAATGTACCTGAATATCAAATATTTATTGTGAAAATTAGATTTCAGTACGAAATGATATATATTTATTTTTCTTGGAGACTAGATTCTTAAATGTCTTTAATGCTTGTTAAACGTTATTTCGTTAATTTGTTTGGCTTGTGAGTTTCTAACAATTCTTGATATTATGAGTTGTTACCTGATAAAGGTTAGGGGTCAGAAAATTTACGTGGTTGCGTAACGATGCCAAATGTAGGCATAGTATATGTTTAATATATATATATATAAAGATTTAAAATCAAGGGTCGTGGTTTTGTATTCGAGACCCGTGTTATTCCCATATATTTTTGTATCTTCAGTATATGGAAGGTTATATTGTTGTATTGAATATCAAATATTTATTGTGAAAACTTTGTATAGCAATTTTGCATTATTTAGAAAAAAAGAGAGAGAATATTAAATAAATATTTAATATAATCATTTGATATTTTCTGTTCTAACAACATGTTATTTATAATTCTGAAGTTAGGAACACATACCAGAAAGGTTCATCAAAAGATCTAGCTTTGTTTGCACTTCTTAGGTCATTAATAGTGTGGAGAACTAAGGAAAAGACCAGGGGAGTGGTGTTATGTCCAGTGTTACTGCTGTCGCTTTTCTGTGACTATGGTTTGGTCACAGAAGGGTCTCAGTTGTCTCAACTTATATAGGCAGGTATGCGCGAGGGTTTAGCTTTATTCAGTTATGGCCTGTTGGCAGGGTAGCAATAAGTCGTGTTTTCTTTATTTGCGAGTATATTGCACAATTAAGTTTGCTGGACGCCCAATCATGGTTGCCCAATCATGAAGAGGAATGGGTTTCATTCAGTCTCTAGGGGGTGGTGTGTGTATTGTGAATCATATAGGAGTGCGTCATGTGAAGGTCAGACTAGAGGAACGTGAGCAGCAATACGCATAGATATGTAAGAGTTGTTTCCTCGGGATGTCCGGACGCAGCTAGGGTGTAGTCCCGGTCTGTGTATTCATTTGAAAAAGGCAAAAATGAAGTAGGATAGAAGCCCATAACTGTATTAATATGTGTTGACAGGAATGGCAAATTTAACATGCACAGGTAGAGCCCGCTGTCGTTTTCCCTTTGAGACATGCTTTCGGACGATTTAGAACTCTACCAAATTTTTCTTCCGACTGTGTGTGTGGCCATTAAGGTACCTGGGTCTGGTTTTCACCACCCTGTTTCTTTTTTTTATGGAGAAGTGGGAACTTTATAATTTTTGTGTGGACATTGCGAGTGCTGAATAGATTTTCTTGAGTTTTCTTCAAGAGGTTTTGTCGGTCTGTTCTTTAAACTGTGAGTCTTTAGTCCCCAAAGTAAGTGATTACATGTATTGCAAGGTTACAAAGGATTTGTAAAACTTTGCTTGAAATTACTTTCGATAATAAATCAATAATACGAGTCAATTACACTAGACCCCCCCCCCCCACATTTTTACGAATACTGACGGTTCCATTCATTACATGCGTAAAATCGCTACCTTCGTAAAATCGATTGAGGCCAATTTTTCCCCCCACCCCTTTAGCAAAATTTAAAACTGCATTTTTGCCGGAAAATATATCCAACAGTGTCCTGATTTTCGTAGCGTTTTGCGAGAAAGTAAGACAAGTTATCAATAAAATATAAATTTATATCACAAGACTGATGTCTTCTGATTAAAAGGGTACCCTGAATGGTAAATATGACAGACCCATGTCCTGGAGAAAAAGAAAGAAAAAAAAGAACATTGAGTACCAAGTGTCTTCTTCGAACCGTTTCACACGAAAAATGGCAAATAATAACTTAGGTATAATTTATATCAATAAATAACTTAGGTTTAAATTAATATAAAAAAATTAATGTCTTCCGAATAAAATCACACCTAAGAACGATCAATTCACCAATCCATGGGGGAAAAAAAAATAAACAGCGGATGCCTGCTTGCGATCGTCTCATCTTTATGTTTGAAGCATTACGTGGAAAAATTGTTTACAAGACCATTGTCAAAAGAAACTAAAATTAGTCTCGCACACAACATTTTATCGGAGGCAGCGAGGCTGGTGTACTATCCTTCGCAACATGGAAATAATGAATAAATAAATCTAGTGAAGCTTGAAAACAAGCCTTTGTGCTGGACTATGTTCGGTACTTGTGCCCTTTCATGATGGCACGCCCAGATATTGAGTGTGTATGGCCAGAGTCGAGTTAATGCAAAAACAGCGCCGTCAACAAGTCCAAACTTAGTCACTTATGCCGTTCTTACCCGTTGCCCCATCATGTATACTTTGAAACGCTTGCCTTGCTGATATGTAGTGCTGATAACGCGTCCCCCCTCTTTTTTTGTCTTGCTTTCACTTAGCTCGCAGTCTCTCTCTCTCTCACACACACACACACAAAATTTCTCACTTCACCAGGAAAAAACTACTAAAAACTGCCAAAACTTGAAAAATAACATACAAGAAATTTGATTATTTATAATTATTTGTGGTGAGTACGGGTAGAGGCGGAAATACGAAAAATTCTGTTGTGCACATGGTAATAGAGATTATCTTTACCGGCATTATATACGTACGAAAACGAGTTGGTAATGACTAGGGGAAGGGGAGGGTTTCAGGTTAGATGTCTGCAAGATATTTTTCTGCCAATGGGGTGAGGATATAGATTGACGTTTCCTGGGAAACACATTGCAAGTTTTTTCCCATGCTGTTATTTGGGAGAGCATGTGGCGGAGAAGGGGGGGGGGGTGACTTCCAGCCGAGACACAAGCATGTAGCTCTACCTGTCATGGTCTTGTTATCTAGGCAGGATAAGCTTTCACTTTATTATAAAGAAATGAGAGATAGACTAACTCTCTAACGTACATAGTAGTGCTCACTGGCCAAACGTTGCTCTTTGACGTGTGCTGTCACATTTTCCAACAGCTTTAACATTTTTCTTTTTTTGCAATTTTTTGACGGTTCCCGAGAGTACATTCGTAAAATTACTACCTTCGTAAAATCCGGGGTTCGTAAAATCAAGGGTATAGTGAATTTTTTTAAAAATATTTTTTGCATAGTTATTCGTTTAAACAGTAGCCTCTTTTCATACCTTCAAATCAACAGTATCTAAACAGAAAATTTGAATTTTACAACCAAAATTGTTGCAAAAAAATTTCAAAGGGTAAGTAAGGCTGCGATGTAATGAGAAGAAGCGGACATCGTTTGTTGTTGTGAACAAAAGAGATGTCGCCCATTTACCTAGGGTTCATCTTGTATGTTAAGAGTATGCTTGGCGAAAACGAAATTTGGCGTACGAAAGTCCGGACATTCGACAACTGGTAGGCCTAAGGAAAGACTTATATTTATTTATTGTGCTGTACAGCTTTGGGTGTGTTATCAGTCTGTTTAAAAAGGATAAAATGATCTAATGTTTATGTTTGTTGGGCTGAAAAAAAATTAATTTATAAAATGTGCTTTAAAGAAATTATTTGACTAAGCTTGATATAAATGAGAGGGATGTGGCAGCCATGAGGAAACAGAGAATCCTACATACCAAATTAGAAAACCCAGTATTTCTGTTCGAAGGAGAAAATTCCAGTGGACAGTAGATAAGTGACCGTTACAAAACTAACCTTTACACCAAGGGGGGGGGGGGGGAAGTCGAAGAAGGACAACCATGATGAAAATAAATATTTTCAGTAGGGGTAGACAGCTTAATGTCCAGAGAAAGAGAGAAATATGATAGTGAAATGTACACCAGCTAGATTTGAGAGGAAGACAGGTGCACCACCGCCACCACCTCCGCCAAGCAAACCATCACTGCCAAAGTGCTGGCACTGTCTAGAATTCCACTTTCACAAAGACTGCAAAGTGTACCAAGCCAAGTTTAGAAATGCCGGAGCCAGGAACACCAGGGACAACTCCAATCCTGGAGACGCCAAACCTCCGTCGGGAAAAGGGGAAGCCGGGAGCAACAAATAAGCCCCACACCCGGCTTACTTCCACAAGGGGCTCCACAAATCGCCACCTTAACCAATACAACCACAGTTCGGCAACTTCCAAGGATAGCAGTACGCCTGGGAGACCGAGAACAAATGGCAGTTCTTGACATCGCTGCCACCGCAAACTTCATCCGTACTTTGCTAGTGCAAGGCAAGATCACGCCTCAAGTTGAACCAGTACGAATAGCACAGGAAGGGACGGAACTTCAAGTGGCAGGGGAAGTTACCTAACCTGTCCAGATTGGAGAACGGAAGCTGATCATTACCTTCAAAACTGTTGATTGCCTGTTAGAAGAGGTAATCCTGGGACATCCATGGTTGGAGGAACAAGCTATCATCATCGACTGCGGACAGGAACGAATCTACTGGGGAACCCAGCAACGACAGTCGATTACCTGGAGACATCCTACCCACACTAACCTATAGTAGTCAGTCGACAGCCACAACATATACCACCAAGTCAGGCCCGACCAAGCAAACGATCTAGCGAAGATCATCAGTGAGAAGCACCAGGAATTTAAATGTCAAGGGTCAATGGGACAGATGACGATGATAGAACATGAAATCCATCTCACCACCAAGGAAGTATTGTACAACAAACCCACCATACTCTCACCAGCCAAACGAGAAATGATTGAAACCCAGATCGCCGAGATGAAACAACTGGGAATCATTCAGCCAACCCAATCAGCATACAACTCTCGAGTTGTAATTGTGCCACATAAGGACGGAACACTGAGGTTCTGCGTTAATTACCGTGACCTGAACCAAATAACGCAATCTATCGCACCACCAGACCTGCATATGGATCACACATTGAAAGCATTGGGCCAGGCCAAGATTTTTAGCAAACTAGATTTGCGCAGCGGCTACTGGCAGATTCATCTTAAACCAGAATTCCGGCAGTACACCGCGTTCACTGCCCCCAACGGGGAAAAATGGGAATTTACAGTGATGCCATTCGGACTGAAAAACGCCCCAGCTATCTTTCAACGGATGATGTCTGCCGTTGTGCTCACAGGATACATAGGAAATTTCTGTCACGCCTACCTGGACGACGTGATAATTTACTCTAAAACATGGGAAGAGCACTTACACCACTTGCAACTGGTGCTAGATGTGGCAGACTCACATCATTATTAGATCCATCGCAAGTGCCAAAGACACAGTTGTTCAAAGAATTATTTGGACCTCAGTTATTTTTGTTTTTTTATTTTCGTTATTTAATTTTATTTGAGGCACGGAACCTAGGAGGGCGGTAAGTCGAAACAAAACATGCATTACACACCACTTTGCATCTAAGCACAGAGTACTAAAGTAGCATGCAGTATTTTTGTAGAAAGTGTATTTCGATGGGACTTTATACTGCGAACCTATAATTTTATATGTGGATAGTATGTATTTAAGTTCAACGCTGGCGTCTATTATCTGGTGTTACGATTACAGCTCTTATTTTTCTAGCTACAACACTATCAAAAACAATTTTTATCACTTTTCAAGTGTTGGCAATTGTGCTTTAAATAAGCGGGCGGTATTTTTAAAAAGGTAGAGACATTGTTTTCGTAAATAAACGCAACATGTTTAATAGTTATACATGAAAAAACTTTTTTGTACCAAGCTACAGCATAGCTCATGCGCTATGTCCAACTACCTCTTTTAAGTGCTAACCAAAATCTCTTCACTCACTCTAAAGCTTCATGCTACGGGGACATACATCCAACGAAAACCTACAGACGTATTACAACTTAACATTTTATATTGAAAGTACATGTCACGAGCCACTGGTTATTCGCTCAAAATTATGTAAACATGAATCAAAACATTTTTTAATTTCAAAAAATTTGTAAAAACCTAATAAAAACATTTCATTATTTTTAAATTCAGAATAATGATGTTCTTTGTTTTCATAAGAATAAGCATTCAGCTGTGATACTTATTTAATTTTAGAGTTAATTATTTCTCTACAGCAATTCATTACATTTTTGCAGTGGATATGTTCCCCTTATCATGCATATTTTGACTTTAACATGCAGAGAATTTGTACGTATGTATATGTAAACAAATAGAGTATTTAGGAATCATACAACATATAGTGTAACAGATGCTGGGCATCTTAAATGCATAATATAATGAAAAGTTAACCAATGTGTTGGTATTGTAGTGAGAGTCTAAATGAGCATTCTTCCCAGTAACTTAGAAACCAAAAAGATGAACAGAAGAGTGCATAAGTGTACTGTGACGTGCACTGGCACGTAGCACTTACTTGGCCTCTTATCATACAGTAATTTCAATTTTTTTTGTTTAATTAATATTTTTTTTTCTCTGTTTATAACAAATTAAGTAGGCCAACTTAATTTGTTATAAGGATGTATACGGCGGGATCCAACATATTAATTGGGGATGCGAGTAGAGAAATTTACATTAACATTTTCTTTTTAATTTTAAATTTAACTTTAAAGCAAGAGAAAAGTATTTAAGTTTACATGTTAATGTTATCGGATTTATATCATGTTTGGATTCATTTTAAAGCTAATTTAATTTCTAGCAACTTTTCTAAGTAAACTTTTCTTATATTTTGCTTTGTTTGGATTATTTAAATTTCAAGTGGCTTATTAGCTTGCTTCTCCTGGAATAGGATTTATGTGGCAGGCTAGTCGTAGTTCTCTTGCTTGGAAGCACGTACAGAGAAGTGCTGGCTTTTACAATTTCAAATAAGCTCGGAGCTAGCCAGTGCTTAGATAGAATTATCTGGCAGGCAGGTCAGAGTTCACTCGCTTGGAGGCACGAACAGGGACGTGCTGGAATGCGGGGACTCTGCAGGGCGTTTCTCGACCAACGTGGGTGGTAGTGTCGTGTGCAACAACACTGAAAAGGTGGTGATCCGCGACAGATTGAGGACGCTGCACATCCTCAATTAATAAACTAATGAATATTTAGCTGGTAGTATGGAGTAAAATGCTTTGTGAATTTATCAGTATCTATGTTACATACAATTTTTAGGTTATAAACGTCAATTAACCAGCTTTTTAGGCAAGTTGGATCCTGATGTATCCCTCCGCCGCTCGGCCGAGTAAGTCAGAGTGTCCGCCCAGGAAAGTTAGTCATCGTACATCGGAGATTGTGACCGGTCGCCGGGAGATGGCCGGCTGAATGTTTTGATCAATCGAAGTGTCATGGTGGGACAGGGAGGACGTGTACGGGAGCACTGGCGCGGGGAAGTCAAGCCTCGGGGGCGAAATTGCTCTGATTAAATTTCATCTGGTTTAAAATTTTACTGTTCTCTTTTGTACTCAGTAGCTCCAGGCGCGCCAAGGTATAGCACCATATAGAATAGTATAGCCATCTTCATGAGTAAAGCAAATTACGAGTACTAAGTTTGTAAACCGCAATACCGTGCGCGTCTCTATTGTCTTGGGCAGACACTCGGGAGTAGTTGTTTTGGGCGAACTATCTCCGGTCATGTCACCGGTTAATCTTGTTATTTAGGTTGTTGACAATGTACACCTATTTATATTGGATCACAATCGCAGCTGCAAATAAATAATCGTAAAACAAATATGGGTGTTTCTTTTGGTATCGTCATCCTGCAAGCTACATCTCTCAGTAACAACAATAACCCAAAGCACGTAAACCCGTTACACGTGTCGCAGTGTGCCAAGGAACTACATATACAACACAACAGAGCGACGTAGCAGCCCCATCACATTCTGCCGCCCCGAACAGGGACATCATAACCTCCAAAATAAGCTTCTAGATAGCAATGACAGCATGAACGGAGCGGGAGCGGCCCCGTCACAGTACACATATAAGAAACAGTGAGTGTTGAGAAAATGTGCTTACCTCAATGCCATCGCTGGAGGAGTCTAGCAGCTCTGCGAACACAGATACAAACTGCTTGGTCATTAGGCGGGAACGTAAGGACTGTACCTCTGCCACATTACCCAGAAGGCCCATCATGTTGCGCAGCAGTTCTTCCTTCTCCGGAAACACCTACCATTATTAAACACATGAAAAATGGTTGTGCACACTAAAACAATAAACATATACTTGAAATGTGTACAGCACAAATTATTTATAGTAATTTTAAAAAGTTGATATAGTGTGAAAAATAACTGTTCAGGTATAAATACAGTGAACCCTCGATAACAATCGTTTCTGCTGGATTTAAATTCATCACATTATATTTTAGAACAGTATTAAACTTTATAACGAAGTCGTCCATCGCTACTTAGCCTTTAATAATCCCACAGTAAATATCTGGCAAGTTCCGTGTGGTAAAATGTTGCTAGCGAGGTGCATGACGCGCGAGTAAAGATGCAACGCAGCAGCTGACCTCTCACTTCTTTATCGTGCTTGTGAAATGACGGTAACTACGGATTACAATGACACATAAACGGAAAATTATTTTGTTCTAGTATATATAATAAATTCAGGGTTGCAAAACAAATTGCCCCGGACATTAAAAAGAAAAATTAAAAATCATTGCTTTGCATTGCGATGTAGAAAAAATTGGTGAGAAGGTTTTACGGCTCTTTAACAATAATGTTTTCAAGAGCTGATGTGGGTGGTGAAAGAATAACACAACATCCATGTCCAAGACGGACACGATGAGTCACGCTCGCTGGTTGATGATGCTCTGTTGATAACGTAACGGCGCCTGGAGACTTGTAACTTTTTGGCGTGAATCGGATTTGTCTATAAACTACTTCACGGGAAATAATAGCGTACATGTAATGGACCGTAAAATGTAAACGTCTTATGCGGGATAATTTTAAACAATTTTCATTGAGTGACGCACGTGAATGGAATAACAAGATATTGTAGTCTTAATTTTTCCATGTTTATTATACACCGACAAAATCTTTTTCTTAATTTTAGAAGAAATGTTCACGTTATGAATGAGCAAATATAGAAAAAAAGTACATTTGTTATATTCTACACCAAAAAAAAAATTTAGAAGGTAATTTTTTGAAAACCCCTTATAATGGCCGCACCCCATTTTTTGGGACTAAAATTTGGTCAAAAATATGCGGCAATTACGCGAGTAAATACGGTAACTCTGTAGAAAATGATTAAAATTTTACTGCTTTATAATATGACAATTTTTGTAAGAATACAGCTGTAAATTATGTGTTCTATGATGCAATTTACATAGATAAAAATTAAATTTTAAAATGTGTTCACATATGTCTGTACAGTGACCCAGAAGGATTGTTAATTACAGTACCGTTTTTATTCATGTATACGAGGAAAATTATTTGTATACCTTTGTAACTTTGTAGGAGGGTAAAGTAACTATCAGGCTCGCAGTTTGGTTGATGCCCCTACGCTGTAACATACGGACGTAAGGTATTTTTCAATGTAAACATCTTGTGTGAGATGTGTGTGGTCACGTGCGGCGTTTGTATTGCATGAGACTGTACCAGTTGACCTTGACTACTTCCGCTCGCAACCTCCCTAGCTTATCTCCAACGATCATTTCTTATCTCTCTCACACGTGCATGCACATTGGCTGTCGCCAGCCAGACAAAAACTTTTATGCGATAGAAGGGTGCCTTGGTGCCAACTTCTAGTACAGAGATAAAAAAAAAAGGATCAGCCAGAAGTAGCAGCATAAAAAATAAATAAAGATCTGACTGCCCACAAGGTTTGACATTCTTTTATAGTCCTCCACGTTACGTTAATTTTCCCACTGCATGGTGGCCCTCCCATAACTTGATACGATAGTTACGTACAAAACAGTATTTATTGAATCCTCTTTTGCTTGTAGAAATAATAGCGTACTAATTTATTCGCATTTCTTGTGATTAATGACTGATTACCCCACCTCTCCGGACACCCCTCGATAACACGGACAAATCGTAACTCGGACAGCTTCTCCCCCCTTTTAGACCGAGTTATCGAGGGTTCACTGTAATTTCCAATCTATGCAAAAATATATTATTTTTTATTGCAATTATTCATTCTGATGAATATTCAAAATATGGCTTCAGTTATGCATTCAGGAAACAAAGTGTGGCTTAGAATTTAATTAGCACTGATCCAGTCAAGATAATTTTGCCTCGAGAGCCACAACATTTACAGTTTAATTCATGTAATGAGGAGAAAGTTTTGGCTCTAGTAGCGGACTAACACTGAGACATCCCAGAAAGAACTCCATCCCACCACCGTCCAAGAATCGCTTGCAGTTGACGGCAGTTTCATCTGTGACGTTCCACATGGTAGACCATGCAACCTCCAGAACATCATCACACACCCGCCTTGCAAGTCGATCCTCTATCAGCCCCAGCATCCTCTGCACACAACAAACATCACAATTCACTTGTTGCTAGTTAGGTATTTTTGGTGACATTTAAGCGAAGAGCCCAAATTTTGAGTTCTCTGTTTACTTAAATTTTTTTATTATTGTTGAATCACCTCTTTATTCTGCTACATCCTCCATTGTCATGTGGATTGCTCCCCATTCTAACAACTATCTTCTCTCTCTCTCTCTCTCTCTCTCTCTCTCTCTCACACACGCACGCACGCGCACACACACACACACACACACACACTCACACTTGGAAAATAATATTTTGTAACCAATCAATTATTCCAAGATAATAAATAAAAAGAATCTGAGATTAAATTCAAAAGTCTATCCTGCCACAGTAAAACACACATTTTGGAACCGTTCAATTTTCCCATAATGGACTAATTTGGCAAGATTTAACAGCCTGGAACAAGGACTGGTCATTGAATCCATCATCATCATTCATCATTCTCTGGTACAGCAGCAGAGTGACATTAATCGTGGCTGTTCGGAAAAGAGACGGTTCCATCCGTTTGTTGGATCGGTAACAGAGGTGGCCGACACACACACATGCACACGTGCACACTAACACATGGACACACGTACAACAAAGGCAACATTACTTGCAATTTTACTGTCTATAGGCAGCACGAATATTCTTGGCTTTTAGGTGTCATCTGCATTAAGAACGAGGGTTTTTCAGATGTTTCGGCATGCATTGTATCTGCCATCTTCAGAGATGGAGTAGTTGGTCCCTAATAAGCATGATAAAGTAGTCCACATGATACAGCGGCCTAAGCTGCGCCGAGTTGCCCAGAAATTTTACATGAAACTGAGCAATGAAAGAGTCACTGATGATTTACATAAAAAAGAATGGATGTTTTAGTAAGACAAAACAGTGGCCTTTGGTACAATACAAATGCATTCTCATCAAAGAGCCCCATAAAGTATTTACGTACTAAAGCATTTGGCAGGCTTGAATTGTGTTTAGCTGGGAAAAAAATAAAGCATGTTCATGAGACCAAGTACAAACAAATCTAAATGAGGTACTGGTTTCTAATTGCTTTGTTTTCAATGAAATATTAAAAACGCAACTAAAGAAGCAATAAAAATACTAACAATTAACGAGGCTAAAATATACTAAATTCCTCTATTTATATTTTCAATGCCATACCTTCTTCGGTTCTTAGTTCGATTCTGACATATGCAAATTCATTAATCAACCTTCACACATTTTTCTTGTAAGCACCTATATTCACATTACTAGTTAATAATTTATGAGTATCAAATTCAACAAATATAGCACAAACCACTGAAATATTTGTAAACATACTCATTAAATTGATAACTCTTATTTGTAATTGAAGCAAATATTTTACCTGTTGTTATTTTTTTTAGTCCCGATCGTTCTTGACACACGACTAAAATTTTCCTGGTGCAGACAATTTTTTTTTTTGTTCCCTACCAGAATTATTTCATTTGCAACCAAAATGTTTCTTTTCCCTACCAGATTTCATTTTTAAGTTTTGACTCGATTTACTGAATATGGATTTTTTTTTTTTTCAATTTCTAAGGAGATTTTTTCCAGTTATAAATAAACGTACTGATAACAACTGATATTTTAAAGTCTCATTGCGATTTTTAAATACCGACTATAGTTTTTCGAGGCCGGCCTTTGTAATGTGGTGGATTAGGTGCCGGTCTACGGTGCGAGAGGCCTGGGTTTGAATCCCGGCTCGAGCATGTATGTTATGTTGTACCTTAACCTCACTTAATTCACATAAGATCTTAAGACCTCGTTATAAGCTGTAAAATTCTCTCGCCTCACCTCAAATTTTGATCACGGAGCGTATTTTTTGAGTACCCGCTTCATTTTTTTTTAAAGAGAACCAACTCGATTCTTTCTAGTCCCAGCCACATTCGTTTGAATAAAGGCCCAATTTTTTGAGTATTTGGCCGATATTTTTGAGTACCCAAACAATTTTCTCAAGTTCCGAAACCATTTTTTTCAAGTAGGCTTACTGACGCCATTTTTCCAACTTTTAAACTGATAGTTTAATGTCCTGGCCCAATCCCTAGATCCCGATTAAATTTTATTTATTTTTTCCAAGTAAATTCCTTTAATTGCCGAATATATTACTTTCACAGTGCCGACTCAAGTATTTTTAATCCTGATCCACTATTTTTCAGGTACCGACTCAATTTTTAAATCAGTATACAATATTTTAATGTCCCAAACCCCAAAACCAATTTGATGAGTACCTACACAATTTTTTTAGTCGCAACCGAATTTTTTCGAGTCGAGATCTGATTGCTTCTACAGGAGTACTGATCCAAATATTTTATTACAGCGTAAGTTATTTTATCTTTAACCCAACTTTTCGAATACCTACATGTTTTATGAAATTCCAATCCAAATTTTGGAATCCCTATCCCCGACAAAATCCATAAAAACTCTCTCCTCTTGTGTATATATATGTGTGTGTGTGTGTGTGTGTGTATATATAAATACTTATACATTTTGATTTCCCGATACTTTCCAGATTGCAAGAATCGATGATATAGGTAAATAAAAGTTTATACCCATAATAAGAACAAAAATAATGTATTGATATGAAAATTTTAAAATCTATCATATAAATTAAAATTCATGTCTGGGGGTGGGTGAGCTATGTTGACATTGGCTCTCTCTATACATAAAAGGTTGCTGTGCACTGGTTGTCATTTCATGAAAATTATATTCTCAACTCTTAAGTTATCAGTGCTATCGGCAACCTAAATTTCAGAACTGGTTAAAAATTTTATTTTGCAGTGGTTTTTATGACAGATATGTTATAAGATCAAAGCTGTCAAAAGAACGCCTTTAAAATAGCATCTGCTACCACCAGAAAATTTATTATTTGAGATAAGAACTAAAAATGATCACACATTATTTCTGATTCTCTAGCCATTGGTTTTAAGTAAGCAAATACAATTTTTCCAATTCGCTGAAAAATAAACTTTAAACTAATTAAAAAAGTATTGCAACAGTACTAAACTGCGTACTAGGTAAGTACGTAGCAATTTGTTAGCCTAGTTCTACGTACAGTATTACCAGGAGATGCTAGCACATCAAAATTGGCTAGCCTGATTTCTCCACTATTTAATATGATAGCAATCATTCTTGCATGTAATTAGCCTAATGAAATTTCTTATAGCGTAATGTTACTTGTTCTGAAAGAATAATAAAATGCAAGGAACATAACTTACTATTTTTTCATGTAACCAATATGTGGTGGCTCTGGTCCAGACCACTAGATGGCGCCTACTGAAGTGTTGCAAAAATGGTGTAAGGTCAGGATGAATGTTAAATGTGGAAAATGCAGAAGAAATGTAAAAAATGGTATACTATGTGAAAAGTGCGATTTATGGTATCATTTTTTTAAATGTAGCGATGTGAATGAATCTGAAATACCAAGCTCGTGGACATGTGTCGTCTGTAAGTCAGACGATAGCCAAAATGGCGAGGTAAACTATGATACACTTAGCGCGAGTGATAACAGGAGCAGCGATGATGGTTTGTACTGTGATAACGGTTTAATTAAACAGTTATTAGATGAATTAGCATCTTTACGGGAAATAATTTCTGTTCTCCAAGATGAGATTAAATTTTATCGATCAGCTCTTAGTGGTATTTCTGGAACCAGGTCAAATCAAAACAATACATTAAACACAAACTGTTCAATCTTTTTCCCAAGTCTGGAAGAAACTGAAGTATGTGAACCAACTCAAAATGGGAAACCAAGTTATCAGCTCCAGAAGACGTGCGACTTGGAGCAAGGAAAGAAAATGCCACAAGAAGACGAATCATTGCTCTCGTCATCAAAGTCTACTCAAGAAAAAAAGCAAACTTGATCATTTACATCAACTTGGAGAGCCGCAGATCGCCACATAAATAAGTATCAAGGGCGACCAACAAGTAAGTTATCTGTGTTCATCCTTGGTGACAGTTATTGTAAGGGTATTGCCGGTAAAGTAAATGAGGTTAACCCCAGCATCAAGGCCACCGGTTTTTCTAAACCGGGAGCACGTCTAGGTGAAGTGCTTTGTACATTAGAAAATGATCCAAACATAATAGAAAATGATTTTTTTGTGATTATGGGTGGTGTGAATGATGTGGCCCATAATGAAAGTGGTGAAGCAGTTCTGAGTCTCAAAAACAGTCTTGAAAACTGCCAAATAAGTAAGGATCACAAAAACATTATTGTTACTAGTATCCCCCACAGATATGACCTTGTAGAAAACTAGTGTGTTAACCTAGCCATAAAGGACACAAACTGCAAGTACACTAGACCCCCGATTTTACAAACCCTGGATTTAACGAAGGTAGCGATTCTACGAATACAATCTCAGGAACCCTCAAAAAATAACAAAATTATATGACAAAAAAAGTTGTAAGGAATTACATTGACAATAAATAAAACATACTGTATCTAATTCACGGCATTAAAATATGAATTGTAGAGTTGCAGTTATTACTTGGTAAGTTACAATATTAAAAATAAAACAAAAAAAGCGAAAATACGTTAAAAAATGCGGCAGTGACAGTTTGAAAACCGCATGGCGGCGGCGCCGCCTGTGCCAAGCCGGCCGGCCTGTCTCCAACTACGACACGACGTATTAGGATCTATATTGAGGTCTTACTATAGACACAAAGCTCTAGCGCATGCGCATATGCTCATTTAACTATAGTACAGCCTCCTTCTAGGCTGTTTCACGACGTCTTATATCTCTCTCGTCTCGCGCCGAATGAGTTAACTTTTTTACACGAACCCTATAAATAATAGCGTGATATTTTTCTTTATTGCGTTAACACCATGCGTAATTAAAACAATTAATT
>PNEQ01077411.1:0-15675 GCA_003012365.1 Medauroidea extradentata | reverse complement strand
GCTGCAGTCAGCTTGTAGCAGTCAGTCTGTAGGAGTCGGTTTGTGGCAGTCAGTATGTAGCAGTCAGTTTGTAGCAGTCAGTATGTAGCAGACTGTTTGAAGCTGTCAGTTTGTAGGAGTCAGTTTGTAGAAGTCTGTATGTAGGAGTTAGTTTGCACCAGTCAGTGTGTAGAAGTCAGTTTGTAGCAGCCAGTCTGTAGGAGTCAGATGTAGTAGCCAGTCTGTAGAAATATTTTTGTAGCAGTAAGTCTTTAAGTATTTAGAATTCAGTTTCTAGAAGTCTGTATGTAGGAGTCAGTTTGCAGCACTCAGTTTGTAGGTGTCAGATTTTAGCAGTCAGTGTGTAGTAGTCAGTTTGTATCAGTTAGTTTGTTAGAGTCAGTTTGTAGCAGCCAGTCTGTAGGAGACAGTTAGTAGTAGAAAGTCTGTACATGTACGTTTGTAACAGTTAATCTGTATGAGTCAGTTTGTATTAGCAAGAATGAAGGAAACATTTTACAGCAGTCAGTTTGTAGCAGTCAGTTTGCAGCAGTCAGTCTGTAGCAGTCAGTTTGTAGCAGTCAGTATGTAGGAGTCCGTTTGTAACAGTCGGTATGTAGGAGTCGGTTTGTAGCACTCGGTTTGCAGCAGTCAGTTTGCAGCAGTCAGTTTGTAGCAGTCACTTTGCAGGAGTTAGTATGTAGCAGACAGTTTGTAGGAGTCAGTTTGTAGGAGTCAGTTTGTAGCAGTCAGTCTGTAGAATTCTGTTTGTAGCAGTCAGTTTGTAGCAATCAGTCTGTAGGAGTCTGTTTGTAGTAGTCAGTTTGAAGGAGTAAGTTTGTAGCAGTTAGTCTGTAGGAGTCAGATTGTAGTAGCAAGTCTGTAGGAGTCAGTTTGTAGCAGTCAGATTGTAGTAGCAAGTCTGTAAGTGTCAGTTTGTAGCAGTCAGTTTGTAGCAGTAAGTTTGTAGCAGTCAGTTTGTAGCAATACGTTTCTAGGAGTCAGTTTGTAGCGGGTAGTCTGTAGGAGTCAGTCTGTAGTAGCAAGTCTGTAGGAGTTAGTTTGTATCAGTCAGTATGTAGGAGTCAGTTTGTAGGAGTCAGTTTGTAGCAGTCAGTTTTTAGCAGTCAGTATGTAGCAGCCAGTCTGTAGGATTTAGTTTGTAGCAGCAAATCTGTAGGAGTCGATTTGTAGCAGTCAGTATTTAGCAGTCAGTTTGTAGGGGTCAGATTGTAGCAGTCAGTATGTACGAGTCAGTTTGTAGAAGTCGGTTTGTAGGAGTCAGTTTGCAGCAATCATTTATTTAGAGTTATTTTGCAGCAGTCAGTTTTTAGGAGTCAGTTTGCAGCAGCCAATCTGTTTGATACCGTTTGTAGAAGTCAGTTTGAATCAGTCAGTCTCAAGGAGTCAGTTTGAAGCAGTCAGTTTGTAGCAGCCAGTCTGTAGGAGTCAGTTTGTAGTAGCAAGTCTGTAGGAATCTGTTTGTAGCAGTCAGTTTGTAGCAGTCAGTCTGTAGAATTCGTTTTGTGGCAGTCAGTATTTAGCAGTCAGTTTGCAGCATTCAGTTTGTAGGAATCTGTTTGTAGCAGTAATTTTGTAGCAGTAGTTTTGTAGCATTCAGTTTGTAGGAGTCAATTTGTAGCATTTAGTTTGTAAGAGTCATTTTGTAGCAGCCAGTCTGTAGGAGTCAGTTAGTAGTAGCAAGTCTGTAGGAGTCAGTTTTTAGCAGTCAGTTTGTATCAGTCAGTTTGCAGCAGTAAGTTTGTAGCAGTCAGTTTGTATGAGTCACTAAGTAGGAGTCAATTTGCAGCAATCAGTTTGTAGCAGTCAGTCACTAGGAGTCAGTTTGTAGTAGTCAGTGTGTTGGAGTCAGTTTGTAGCAGTCAGTTTATAGCAGTCAGTTTGTAGCAGTCAGTTTGAAGCGACAAGTCTGTTGGAGTCTGTTTGTAGCTGCCAGTTTGTAGCAGTCAGTTTGTAGCAGTCAGTGTGTGGCAGCCAGTTTGTAGCAGTCTGTTTGTAACAGCCAGTGAGTAGGAGTCTGTCTGTAGCAGTCAGTTTGTATCAGTCAGTCTGTAGGTGTCAGTTTGTAGCAGTCAGAATGTAGCAGTCGGTTTGCAGCAGTTAGTTTGTAGAAAGTCAGTTTGCAGCAGTCAGTGTGTAGGAGTCAGTTTGTAGCAGTCAGTTTCTAGTATTCAGTTTGTAGCAGTCAGTTTGAAACAGCAAGTCTGTTGGAGTCTGTTTGTGGCAGTCAGTATGTTGGAGTCAGTTTGCAGCAGTCAGTATGTAGCAGTTAGTCTCTATGAGTCAATTTGTAGCTGTCAGTCTGCAGGCGTCACTGTGTAGTAGCAGGTCTATAAGAGTATGTTTGTAGCAGTCAGTCTCTAGGAGTCAGTTTGTAGCAGTCAGTTTGTGGCAGTCAGTTTGTAGCAGTCAGTCTCTAGGAGTCAGTTTTTAGTAGCAAGTCTGTGGGAGTCAGTTAGCAGCAGTTTGTCTGTAGAAATCTCTTTGCAGCAGTCAGTATATAGGAGTCCGTTTATAACAGTCGGAATGTAGGAGTCGGTTTGTAGCACTCGGTTTGCAGCAGTCAGTTTGCAGCAGTCAGTTTGTAGCAGTCACTTTGTAGGGGTCTGTTTGTAGCAGTTAGTCTGTAGGAGTCAGTCTGTAGTAGCAAGTCTGTAGGTGTCTGTTTGTAGCAGTCAGTTTGTTGTAGCAAGTCTGTAGGAAATAAGTTTGTTGTAGCAAGTCTGTAAGTGTCAGTTTGTATCAGTCAGTTTGCAGCAGTAAGTTTGTAGTAGTCAGTTTGTAGCAGTCAATATGTAGCAGTTACTCTGTAGGAGTTAATTTGCAGCAGTAAGTTTGTAGCAGTCAGTCTCTAGGAGTCCGTTTGTAGCAGTCAGACTCTAGAAGTCCGTTTGTAGCAGTCAGTGTGTAGGAGTCAATTTGTAGCAGTCAGTTTGTAGCAGCCAGTCTGTAGGAGTCAGTTTGTAGTAGCAATTCTGTAGGAGTACGTTTTTAGCAATCAGACTCTACAAGTCAATTTTTAGTAGCAAGTCTTTAGGAGTCAGTTAGCAGCATTCTATCTGTAGGAATCAGTTTGCAGCAGTCAGTATGTAGGAGTCTGTTTGTAACAGTCGGTATGTAGGATTCTGTTTGCACCAGTTAGTTTTTAGGAGTCATTTAATTGGATTCAGTTTGCAGGAGTCAGTATGCAGCAGGTTGTTTGTATGAGATAGTTTGTAGCAGTCTGTTTGCAGCACTTAGTTTGTGGGAGTCAGTTTGCAGCAGTCAGTTTGTAGGTGTCAGTTTGCAGCAGTCGGTTTGTAAGAGTCAGTTTGCCGCAGTTAGATTGTGAAAGTCGGTTTGCAGCAGTCAGTTTGTAGGAATCTGTTTGCAGCAGTTAGTTTGTAGGAGTCAGTTGACAGCAGTCAGTTTGTATGAGTCAGTTTGTAAGAGCCAGTATGTAGCACTTAGTTTGCAGCAGTCAGTTTTTAGCAGTCAGTTTGTAGCAGCAAGTCTGTAGGAGTACGTTTTTGCAGTCAATCTCTAGGAGTCAGTTTTTAGTAGCAAGTCTGTAGGAGTCAGTTACAGCAGTAGTCTGTAGGAATCAGTTTGCAGCAGTCAATCTGTAGGAGTCCGTTTATAGCAGACGGATTGTAGGTGTCTGTTTGGAGCAGTCAGTTTGCAGCAGTCAGTATGTAGGAGTCGATTTGTAGCAGTCAGTTTTTAGCAGTCAGTGTGTAGGGGTCAGATTGTATCAGTCAGTATGTACGAGTCAGTTTGTAGCAGTCGATTTGTAGGAGTCACTTTGCAGCAATCATTTTATTAAAGTTATTTTGCAGCAGTCAGTTTTTAGGAGTCAGATTTCAACAGTCAATCTGTTTGATTCCGTTTGTAGAAGTCAGTTTGTAGCATTCAGTCTCAAGGAGTCAATTTGATGCAGTCAGTTTGTAGCAGCCAGTCTGTAGGAGTCAGTTTGTAGTAGCAAGTCTGTAGGAATCTGTTTGTAACAGTCAGTTTGTAGCAGTCAGTCTTTAGAAATAAGTTTGTTGCAGTCAGTTTGTAGTAGTCAGTATGTAGCAGTCATTTTGTAGCAATCAGTTAGCAGCAGTCAGTATGTAGCCGTGAGTTTGCTGCAGTCAGCTTGTAGCAGTCAGTCTGTAGGAGACTGTTTGTGGCAGTCAGTATGTAGCAGTCAGTTTGCAGCATTCAGTTTGTAGGAATCGGTTTGTAGCAGTCATTTTGTAGCAGTAGGTTTGTAGCATTCAGTTTGTAGGAGTCAATTTGTAGCAGTCAGTTTGTAGCAGTCAGTATGTAGCAGACAGTTTGTAGCAGTCAGTTTGTAAGAGTCAGTTTGTAGAAGTCTGTATGTAGGAGTCAGTTTGTAGCATTCAGTGTGTATCAGTCAGTTATAGCAGCCAGTCTGTAGGTGTCAGTCTGTAGTAGCAAGTCTGTAGAAGTATTTTTGTAGCAGTCAGTTTGTAGCAGTCAGTCTTTAAGTCTGTAGGAGTCGGTTTATAGAAGTCTGTATGTGGGAGACAGTTTGCAGTACTCAGTTTGTAGGTGTCAGTTTGGAGCAGTCAGTATTTAGGAGTCAGTTTGTAAAATTTGGTTTGTAAGAGTCAGTTTTTAGCAGCCAGTCTGTAGGAGTCAGTTAGTAGTAGCAAGTCTGTAGGAGTCAGTTTGTAGCAGTCAGTTTGTATCAGTCAGTTTGCAGCAGTAAGTTTGTAGCAGTCAATTTGTAGCAGTCACTAAGTAGGAGTCAATTTGCAGCAGTCAGTTTGTAGCAGTCAGTCACTAGGAGTCCGTTTGTAGCAGTCAGTGTGTTGGAAACAGTTTGTAGCAGCCTGTTTGTAGCAGCCAGTGTGTAGGAGTCAGTTTGTAGCAGCATGTCTGTAGGAGTCCGTTGTAGCAGTCAGTTTGTGGCAGTCAGTCTCTAGGAGTCCGTTTGTAGCAGTCAGTGTGTAGTAGTCAGTTTGTAGCAGTCAGTTTCTAGCAGTCAGTTTGTAGGAGTTAGTTTGTAGCAGTCAGTATGTAGTAGTCTGTTTGTAGCAGTCGGTATGTAGGAGTCGGTTTGTAGCACTCGGTTTGCAGCAGTCAGTTTTCAGCAGTCAGTTTGTAGCAGTCAGATTGTAGGAGTTAGTTTGTAGCAGTCAGTTTGTAGGAGTCAGTCTGTAGGTATCAGTTTGTAGCAGCTAGTATGTAGTTGTCAGTTTGAAGCAGTCAGTTTGTAGGACTCTGTTTGTTGTAGTCAGTTAGTAGCAGTCAGTCTGTCGGAGTCAGTTTTTAGTAGCAAGTCTGAAAAAGTCAGTTTGCAGCAGTCTGTCTGTAGAAATCAGTTTGCAGTAGTCAGGTTGTAGGAGTCCGTTTGTAGCAGTCGGTATGTAGATGTCGGTTTGTAGAAGTCAGTTTGCAGCAGTCAGTTTGTAGCAGTCAGTTTCAAACAGCAAGTCTGTTAGAGTCAGTTTGCAGCAGTCAGTATGCAGCAGTTAGTCTCTATGTGTCTGTTTGTAGCTGTCAGTCTGCAGGAGTCAGTGTGTAGTAGTAAGTCTGTAGGAATATGTTTGTAGCAGACAGTCTCTAGGAGTCATTTTGCAGCTGTCAGTCTCTAGGAGTCAGTTTTTAGTAGCAAGTCTGTAGGAGTCAGTTTGCAGCACTCTGTCTGTAGAAATCAGTTTGCAGCAGTCAGTATGTTGGAGTCCGTTTTTAACAGTCGTTATGTAGGAGTCGCTTTGTAGGTCTCGGTTTGCAGCAATCAGTTTGCAGCAGTCAGTTTGTTGCAGTCACTTTGTAGGTGTTAGTTTGTAGCAGTCAGTTTGTAGGAGTCAGTTTGTTGCAGTCAGTTTTTAGCATTCAATCTGTAGAAGTCTGATTGTATCAGTCAGTTTGTAGCAATCAGTCTGTAGGAGTCTGTTTGTAGCAGTCAGTATGTAGGATTCAGTTTGCAGCAATTAATTTGTAGGTGTCAGTTTGTTGGAGTCAGTATGTAGGCGTCAGTATGCTGCAGTTTGTTTGTAGGAGTTAGTTTGTAACAGTCAGTTTGTAGGAGTCTGTTTGCAGCACTTAGTTATTGGGAGTCAGTTTGCAGCAGTCAGTTTGTAGGTGTCAGTTTGCAGCAGTCGGTTTGTAATTGTCAGTTTGCCGCAGATAGTTTGTGGGAGTCATTTTGCAGCAGTCAGTTTGTAGGAGTCTGTTTGCAGCAGTTAGTTTGTAGGAGTCAGTTGGCAGCAGTCAGTTTGCAGGAATCAGTCTGTAAGAGCCAGTATGTAGCAGTTAGTATGCAGCATTCAGTTTTTAGCAGTCAATTTATAGCAGCCAGTCTTTAGGAGTCTGTTTGTAGCAGGCAGTGTGTAGGAGTCAATTTGTCGCAGTCAGTTTGTAGCAGTCAGTTTTAAACAGCAAGTCTGTTGGAGTCTGTGTGTAGCAGTCAGTTTGTAGCAGTCAGTTGGTAGCAGTCAGTTTGTAGCAGTCAGTTTGTAGCAGCCAGTGTGTAGGAGTCAGTTTGTAGCAGCAAGTCTGTAGGAGTCTGTCTGTAGCAGTCAGTTTGTATCAGTCAGTCTGTAGGAGTCAGTTTGTAGCGGTCAGTATGCAGCAGACAGTTTGCAGCAGTTTGTTTGTAGGAGTCAGTTTGCAGCAGTCAGCCTGTAGGAGTCCGTTTGTAGCAGTCAGTTTGTAGCAGTCAGTCTCTAGGAGTCCGATTGTAGCCGTCAGTGTGTTGCAGTCAGTTTGTTGCAGTCAGTTTGGAGCAGCAAGTCTGTTGGAGTCAGTTTTTAGCAGTAAGTTTGTAGCTGTCAGTCTGCAGGAGTCAGTGTGTAGTTGCAAGTTTGTAGAAATATGTTTGTAGCAGTCAGTCTCTAGGAGTCAGTGTGTAGTTGCAAGTTTGTAGAAATATGTTTGTAGCAGTCAGTTTGTAGCAGCCAGTCTGTAGGAGTCAGTTTGTAGTAGCAAGTCTGTAGGAGTATGTTTGTAGCAGTCAGTCTGTAGGAGTCAGTTTTTAGTAGCAAGTCTGTAGGAGTCAGTTAGCAGCCGTCTGTCTGTAGGAATCAGTTTGCAGCAGTCAGTATGTAGGAGTCCGTTTGTAGCAGTCGGTATGTAGGAGTCGGTTTGTAGCACTCGGTTTGCAGCAGTGAGTTTTCAGCAGTCAGTTTATAGCAGACAGATTGTAGGAGTCAGTTTGTAGCAGTCAGTTTGTAGGAGTCAGTTTGTAGCCGTCAGTCTGTAGGAATCAATTTGTAGCAGTTAGTATGTAGTTGTCAGTTTGCAGCAGTCAGTTTGTAGGAGTCTGTTTTTTGTAGTCAGTTAGTAGCAGTCAGTCTGTAGGAGTCAGTTTTTAGTAGCAAGTCTGTAGAAGTCAGTTTGCAGCAGTCTGTCTGTAGGAATCAGTTTGCAGCAGTCAGGTTGTAGGAGTCCTTTTGTAGCAGTCGGTATATAGAAGTCGGTTTGTAGAAGTCAGTTAGCAGCAGTCAGTTTGTAGCATTCAGTTTGTAGCAATAAGTTTGTAGGAGTCTGTTTGTAGCAGTCAGTTTGTAGCAGTCAGGCTGTAGGAGTCTGTTTGTAGCAGTTAGTTTGTGGCAGTAAGTCTGTAGGAGTCTGTTTGTAGCTGTCAGTTTGTAGCAGTCAGTCTGTAGCAGTAAGTTTGTAGGAGTTTGTTTGTAGCAGTCAGTTGTAGGAATTAGTTTGTAGCAATCAGTTTGTAGGAGTCATTTTGCAGTAGTCATTTTGTAGCAATCAATTTGCAGGCAGTCAGTTTGTAGCAGTCAGTTTGCAGCAGTATGTTTGTAGGAGTCATTTTGTAAGAGTCTGTTTGCAACAGTTATTTTGTAAGAGTTTGTTTTCAGCAGTCAGTTTGTAGGTGTCAGTTTGCAGCAGTCAGTTTGTAGGAGTCAGTTTGCAGCATTCAGTTTGTAGGAGTCAGTTTGCAGCAGTCAGTTTGTAGGAGTTAGTTTGCAGCAAATAGTGTGTAGGAGTCACTTTGCAGCAGTCAGTCTGTAGCAGTCAGTTTGTAGCAGTCAGTTTGTAGGAGTCTGTTTGTAGCAGTCAGTTTGTAACTGTCAGATTGTAGCAGTCAGTTTGCAGCAGTAAGTTTGTACTATTAAGTATGTAGCATTCAGTTTGTAGCATTCAGCTTGTAGGGTCACCTGTTCTGAGTTACAGCCAAGCTACTTCACATATTTCCATCTTACCACTAATATATAATTCTCGCTCTTCTTATATATAATTTCAGTTCATCTTAATGCTAACTAATAAAAAGTATATCTAAATATATGTCTAGTCCTTCAGTGATAAGACCTCACATATAGATGATCATCTATCTTCTACCTTATACAAACCTAATCAAGTTCAACTTTAGCTTAAATAGCTAATGTTACAGGTCTAATCATATCCACTGACATCTGACAAAAGCTGCCTAAGCCATTTCAGTTATATTCACATCAATATCTCATTCTCTTTCACATTTCAATTCAACCTATCTTTTCTATAAATAATGTAAGACCTATCATTAATGAAAACATTCAGACTGATCACTACACACATATTTATATGGTAAGGAACTAAACTAATACAGGGTGAAATTATAAGTAAGAATTTTGTAAATGAAAGGCAAGTATTATTAGGAACATTACTTTATTTTACTGTTATGAGTTAGAATAAGGCTAACTTGACTTTGGAATTTTATGTGTATTTTGTATAGGGTCAAAGAGATTATATAAAAATTGAACTACGATATATGCTGTTTATTTCCGTACGGTATAAATATATTTGTAGTGACCAGTATGAATGTTTTAGTTAACGATAGGTCTTATATCATTTTCAGAAAAGAATGGTAGAATTAAAATGTGTATGAGAATGTAATATTGATGTGAATATAATTGAAATGGCTTAGGCAGCTTTTATCATTAAGACTGATGTCAGTGTATATGTTTAGACCTCTAACTTTAGCTATTTAAGGTAAATTCGAACTTGATTAGGTATGCATAGGGTAGAAGAAAACTTTCATCTATATGTGAGGTGTTTTTACTGAAGTACACGACACATATTTAGATATTTTTTGTTAGTTAGCTTTAAGATGCACTAAAATTATATATGAGAAGAGCGAAAATGATATATTAGTGGTGAGATGGAAGGATGTGAAGTAGCTTGGCTGTAACTCATAACAAGTGACCCGTACATTCTGACTGCTACAAATTGACTGATACTAACTGACTCCTACAAACTGCCTGCTACAAACCGACTAATACGTACTGACTGCTACAAACTGATTCCTATAGACTGACTCCTACAAACTGACTGTTGCAAACTCACTCCTACATACTGACTGCTACAAACTAACTCCTACAAACTGACTGCTATAAACTGACTGCTACTAACCGATAGCTACAAACTATATCCTACAAATTGACTGCTACAAACCGACTCCTACAAACTGACTGCTACAAACCAGAATCCTACAGACTGACTGCTACAAACTCACTCCTACAAACTGACTGCTATAAACTGACTGCTACAAACGAATACTTAACAAAATAATCTTGACATAAATATTTTTTGGAAATATAACTCCGCATGAAACTTCTCTCCGAGGTACGAACGGACCTGGCAAATGCGGATGGTAGCAATGTAATTCTAGTGTTTATAGTTGGTAGTAAAATGCAGCTTGCTGTGTTACGTAGGTAATGTTTTCTGTCATTGCGAAATAATATGTACTTTGCATGTGGGAAACATGACGTTAGTAACTGTTAGCACACCGTCAGCTAGAGCCCTACCGAAACCTAGGTTCGATGCGTCGCTTACCTATAGCACTTTTCTTGCGAACTTTAGGCTTATATTTTCGAATGTGCTTTTTATGAACTAATGTACTTTAGGGTGGTATGAATTATGATGAACTTAGGTTTTAAAATGCAAAGTATTAAATGAATAGCAGTAATATTTGAATAAAAAATTACTGATCGAATCGTTCAGTGTGTTTGGAAGATCTATAGTATTTGTTTCTTCCTGTACGAATGTAATTCTATTTTTGATAGGTTTTGTGTGCAACTATGATAAGTATGTGTAGGGTATTAAGAAGTGAGTATTTAGAGTTAGACGAGTAATACCAAAATGATAGTTCTGTATACGGGTTAGACATCGTATAAGTTAATGTAAGCTGGTTTACATATAATGTATATGAACATTTAAAAATGAATGTGGTGAGAGAGATTATGGTAACTACTCAACATTGAAGTCTTTAGCGCTGGAATAAAGGTTCGGTTTAAGTATGACTGTGAGATAGGAACTTCAAAGGAAAGAAACACGTGTTAGAACTGATATACGTATGGAGGAAACTCTTAAAGTTACGAAATAATGTAATTAATACCAATAGACATACTATGTGCAAAAGTGAACGAAGAAAATACCTACAGCTTTACACATAATCATTTTTACTCTCGCTTATTAGTATAATATTGTATAATGTATTTTACATACACGTTGCGCATGGTATATGATGTATGTTGTTTGTGAATAGTGAATGTCTATACTGGACGAGATCTTCCATCTTGAAATATTAACTTTAACTAATGGAACCTTACCCTACCCTAGAAAGAATAAAACAAGCTGCTGGTTGTACTGTAACCTTCTACAGATAGGTCCTTTGGCAAGGGGCGAGAGTACGACGAGACAAAATACAGAGTCATGACACGAACTACAAAGAGCTGCTTTCATTTATTTATATCTCAAACGATATTTGATAGTGCTGGCAAAGAAATGTGAAATGTATATATGAATACACTTGAAAACAAAACATGAAGTTTGGTCACAAATATGTATGCAGGGCTGAATATAAGATAAAAAAATAAAACTAATATTTATAACTAAAGTAAGTATACGAATATCATCAGTCGGTGGAGGTGATATTTCAATAGTAAAGAGCTAACATCACCTCCAGTGAAGATAGAAAATATTCGTGCGTGTTCTTACTACAAGAAGGTATTTATCAAAAAAAATATGCTTGAGTGCGTGAAGTCGGAAGACTTTAAAGTATTATTCGCAGTATGTACCAGTGAGGAAACTACGATATCTAGATTGGACAAAGCAGCAACTTGAAACGTCATACGGGTCAGTATTTGAGAAGGTCTCTTCTATCTAGCAAGAAGTCGAAATTTAAGGAAATTGGGACCGATACGTAGCTGTGGTATAACTTAGTGAGAATCGGCGTTAACACCTTCGAGACACCAGTGCAACTAGTGCGACAAGATATTTGCATGTGGATATGCTTCAAAGAGACAAGGAATAAGTACATGTAAAACGTACCCGTGTCGTACAGCATATTGTTGTTGTAAAAACTGTTAACTCTATGTACGTATAGAATATAAGTACAAGGCACGGTATTCTCCCTGCAAAGCAACAAGATTCGATGACGAAATAAACTCGAGATAATATTTCACCTACTACGAATGATGTGTTAATTATGAACCCATAAGAAACTTCTGTTTCGTATGTGAACAGCCCGGAAAATTTGTTAATGAGGTCAAGATACCCAAGATGATTCTGTAACATGAATTATAGTACATGGTGACATTGTAGGTCAGGCGGTATGAGACGACAAACATGTATGAATAAGGGCGGTTTGGTATATTTATACAAGTGTGTTAGAAGTGTTGGCACGAGATCAAGTATATTTATACGTCTATCAGTCAATAAAGTGTATGATGGGATGCTTACGACGAACACATTAAATGTTGCGAAGCTAAAGCTTCTACGAATGTACATGTTACAGATACTAATAATAAATATTTATTCGTACTGAAGAAGTCGGCTTTCTGAGGTAGTCTAAAGACGTATTTTTCAATGAACTCAGCAAGGACTTACGTACATATCTTAAGAGTATCAAAGAAAATTCGGTTTGACAACTTTGAGAACAGTTGGAAAATCACTGAGTTAGAAAATATAATGTCCGATTGGTGTGCTATTACACTAAACTTGTACAGTTAAAGCAATCAGGACGATGCACGTACCACTATATGACTTTTATGAAATTGGACGAACAAGAGATTTATGTGTTAGGTTCTATGTGATGTAACTTTCCTAAGGCTACAACTCACTTCGGAAATAAAAATTAAACAGTATGTTTTCGATATTTCCTGTAACTAGTGGGAATAGTAGCAGTGAAGCAACATTTTAGCTACATCAATGCATAAGTTAAGATGAGACGTGTGCTCGTGTTGAACAACTTATACTGGCACTGCTGTAGCTTCACCTCTGTTGGCGACATCTTCGCCGGTGATGACTACCGCTACTGCCATGACAATGGCTATGACGGCGCATGGGATTTACTTGTCAAAACTGTCAATATATGTGTCTGGGTCAACGAAACATGGATTATGCTTCTGTTACGAGGCCTTAGTTTGCATTGCGACGATACGAAGTTGATGAGTGCAATAAACTAGAATTTTTTTATGCTTAATCGAGTACTATATGTACATGACTGTGACTTTTTTTAAAGCAACGACTGAATATATTTTCAAGGGATACGGTGTTTGTTTTTCAAGTAGTTGGTTATAGACTAGGACCTATACGTAAATATAACGTGATGACTGGGGGGAAAATATTTTTATTAAAGTGGGGTGTCTGACGATAATAAATATTACTTTTTAAGTACTTTTTCGTATAAAGGCCTAAAGGTAAAGACCGGATAAAAATGGTACTATATGAAACTGAAATAGCTGTTCTGGTATGGAAGCAGGCCAGTAATAAAAAAATTTTGATGATGCTATTTGCATGGCTGCGAGATGTGTATATGTAACTGTTCGCAAAGTAGAGATAAAGTCATATCTGCTTATATGTACTGTAGAAGAATGTATTGTAGATTTCGGACAGGCTCTGACTGGATCGTCGAAGAGTGAAGGTAGAGTTGTGAGGAGGGTTTGGGTGGGGGAGGGATGGTATTTGCGAGGGCGTTTAGCATAAGTAGTAGTGATATAAAATGAAATGACAGTTTCTTCGATGTGTTGGTGTATGCCGTGTTTAAAAGTAGTCGAAGAGTCTTGTATATGTACGTGACCAAAGAAAATATATTATTTTAAACACAATTCATTGATTTTATCGGAAATTTAAATAAGTGTAACTAATTTGGTAGGAGTATGAGTGTAGACGTTGGAGTTCTGTAGGGAATAAAGTCTGTGTAGTTGTATTGAAAAATATTAATAAAACAGGTTTTTTATTAATTGATATATTTTTTTGGGAATCAATTGGATACAGCTAAGAAGGGAGTGATTATAAGTAGTATTGATTAGTGGTATTTAAATAAAGTTTTAAAATTATTTTACAATATTAAAAAAATTCTATTAATTTTGAAATTGATGATTTATACGAATTCTAAATCGATGGTCAATACGCCTCACGGTCGTCTATCTGTTATGTGAAGACCAAGATGTCTTGTTTTATTGAGAATTATAAAGGAAATATATTTTTAGACGAAGAATAAGAAAGTGGCGGTAAAGTAGGGGAAATGGAGAGGAAATTCATCACATGACCAACAGTAAATTAAAATTATTCGAAAATAGGGGAGGGGGAAAGTGACATTTATATACATGTAAAAAGTGGTGGGGGAGTCAGTGTGTCGATGGAACTGGTATGGGTGCTGGTGATTATTTAAATACTTTTATATAAAGGTTTTTATTAAATAATTTTTTATTAAAAAGTTTTAATATAAAAACAATTTTACTAAAATTTCATTTATTAAATATGTGCCGGGTTAGAATGGAATGCGAAATCAAAAAATTTTCGGAAGCTTCGGAAGAAACTTAAAGATGGCGGCCAAAACAAGATGGCGGCCAAAACAAGATGGCGGCCAAAAACAAGATGGCGGCCGGAAACAAGATGGCATTCGGAAACAAGCTGGAGGTAATTTTTTTTCGGGATTTTCGGACTTTTTTAGAATATCTCGAAATTTTTATTTATTAAATTTTTTTTGGATTTTTCTAATTTTTGAATTTTTCGAAATTTTGAAAATTTTGGTTATTTTACATTCAACATCAAGGTCAAGGTCAAGGTTAAAGTCAGTGTCGTCCAACATGGCTGCCGGGGCCGTGACGTCACAACATGGCGGACAAATCCACACTCTGCCGAAATCCACACTCCGACTCCTGTCCTATAATCGCCATAACTATACTACTAGCATTAAAACTTTAACAAAGGGCCTACCCGTAATATATATTCTACCAAACCTGATAAAGCATAGAAAGACTGACGTATTACAAGAATTAGAAGAAGACATGTATTACTAGAGGTAACATTGTACTAACCTACACTACTTATAAACACCTTACAGAAAAAAAATATATATTCTAAGACCTACAAGAGTGGAACATATTCAACGCCTTACGAGAATGCAACATAGGTACTAGAAGAATTTCTAGCAGTGTGGTATGATGCATTACAGGAGGAAAGGGTCATATAAACGATAATTTTTATTAGTGTAGAAATTAATTAACCCTTGCAAAAAAAGGTGGTGAATTATCATGGTGTCTACCGAAAGCGGATAAAGAGCCAGGTGAATGGATATAATAGAAAAAAAATTATATACTATTTGTGCATGTGAGCTATACAGAAACAATGATGTAGGTTCTGGGAATGCCAAACTCAGAATTGGTAAAGTTAGTTCCCTTGTACCAAGACGATTGGTATAGCTACTAGCTTTCCTGGTGGAAAGACTCAAACCAAAATCTTAATAATCAACGCCACCTAGGAGACGATCAGTAACTACTGGCACCCCTACCTAGAGGGAAACTATATAAGTAATACAAAAAAACAAGATGGAGGATGGAGCCAATGAAGGTAGTTAGATTTCAAGACAACGGATTTTAACCAAGATGGTGGGTAGACCATACACGAATAATTACGAGACAAATACTGAACAGATCCCGGATCCCTGATCCCTGCTCTTGCAATAGAAGGAACTATACTACACTACTCATATAATAGAGTTTCCAAGACAAAGATGTACCAGTGTACTGTGAATATGGCATTGAGTGTGCTGTGTTATAAAGTGTTTCGCAACTGTGTACAATAGAGCATGGAAACTCTGAGAAAGGTTCTCGATGGACTCTCGTCTCTGTCAACAGTCTTCAAGTACATAGATCCATGGATAGCTTTGTTATAGATTGGTACGCTAGCTTCCATAAAGCTGAAAGGGGCAATACTTAAATATAAGAACAGAAACTATACCGGCCTTAAATGGGCCATGTTGGAAAAAAATTATCGAAGGAGGAAATAATCCTGAAAAAGAAAACTAGCAATACTGTGAAGTCCTGGCAAAATGCCACACTTTTGACATTATTTTCCCGCCGCCTGAAAGAGTGATAAGCACTTTTGAAATGTATAATCCTGAATTGATCAATCAATATTTGTTGCCTGTACGAAAATGAATAAAATGTTTACACAGTCAGAGAAGCAGACGAAAAGAATAACAGACAAATACTCTTGCTGATTTTGTTAGATGAAGAGATCAACCACTACTTTTATTAGCCTACTTTCCTCTAGGAAAGATAGGCTTATGAGATCGCGCGTCTGTCTGTCTGTCTGTATGTCTGTAAATCTGTATGGATGTATGTATGTCTGTATGTCCCCCCCTAATAACTTTTTATACAGCTCACGGTAAATAATGAAATTATTACAGAATATTATGCCATGACTGGTGAATACGACGCAATTTTTTTTATC
>PNEQ01077410.1:0-30022 GCA_003012365.1 Medauroidea extradentata | reverse complement strand
TTAATATTTTTGGTTGAAAGTTTCCATTTAACTTTAACCGGCACCCCCGCGACCGCCCGTTCGATCGTAAATTTTGGAGGCCCGTTACTTTATCTTGTAATTGTTCATCTCAATAAATATGTTGATTCACCTTACCTTCTTTAATTTTAAACTACGCTTGTTTAACCCTAGGTTGTTTATACGAAGGGCTTCGTAACACTGGTAAACTGAACGTCCGTTGAAACCCAGGAAACTGTCAAGTTTTTCGCCATAAATCGTCCTTCACTGGTAAATCGCGGGAAATGTTGATTGTTTGCTAGGCTCCAACATGCTATGTATAACACTGAACGTCTTGCACTTATATTGGCTATTGTTTATATGAAACACTGTGTCCCTCTTAAACAAACCCAATTAGAACTGTACAGGTTTAACACAGAACGTGTGTGATTTACCAGAAAACTGTTCACACTTGTCACGATTGAGATACTACAGTTTATTGGAGACCACGTCAAATATTTTCGCAATTTGCCAACATCTCTAATCATCCTCTCTAACTATGGTAAATCGCGAAAGAATTTTGTGCCATCATACATTTGAAAACTCTGGTCTCTTGCAACATATATGATTTGCTGATGTACGTCTGACACAACATAGCTGTCTGCAAACCAATAACAGGCATCAAATATTACAATAGCGGGATTCTTATTGGCTCTGTTAAACAGAGTAACAGCTTCACGTATGCGTAAGCCAGTAATATTCTGGCATATGCCGTTCGGGATAAACTGAGCCCTAAAGATTTAACCTTTGAAAAAAATCACTAGCCGTTGCTGCATATAATTCAACATGAACAATAGTTACCTTACACGTCGTACGGTTGGCAGCGAATTGTCGAATATAGTTCCGTGTATTTTCCTATTTAAATGAAGCAATACTAAAATAAAATCTTCCCAATTCGACATATTTGTGCTTTATATAGTAATTTTTTTATTAAACTATATCGGTTCCTATCGACTGCCACTGGAAAAGGAGTACAGTTGCAGGTACCATACTTCTGTTAAAGTAGGGACGACAAAACAGTTTGGACAGTTCCTTCAACAATATGTTTTGTAGACGAAACAAAGAGCCTTTTTGCTTGTACAAACCAGATGGTAACTTCTACAAAACAGGTTGTTGAAGGAACTGTCCAGAGTAGTACCAACAACCAAACTGCTTTGTTGTCCCTATTTTAACAGAAGTGTGGTACCTTCAACTATACTCTCTTTTCAATTATGCTTAATTTATTGTACACGCGCAATCAGCAAGTGACGTGTCCAGACAGGTTAGACATTTCTCGGGAAGGATACGAATTGGATTAAAATAGAACTTTAGGAGGTCTTTTTTCTGAGTGCCCACTTTATCCCGAACCACATATAAGCTTAATGTACGTTGAAATCCTGCAAACAGTCGAGTATTCCCGCGATAAACAATAATCTCTTTCATTTAGGGACTTGAAGAGGTGACCATGTAATTTTATTGGTGGAAAGTCTGTAGCAAAGTTTAGTGCATGTCTATATCTGAGTTTCACGTACATGGCTTAGAAACAGTGTTTGTCATGAGCACGGTGTCTTAACAATGAGGTTCCGACCTTGTCTGAAATTTCTTTTCGTAGGTTGGCACAATGGGTGCACGTGGAACCGTTTCGTAGCAAAAAATAACTTGTTTGCGAACACATTGCGACGCACTTGAAGCGTGAGGTAGTTGGCGCCCTTAAGGGCGCGGCTACCGCAATTTTCATCACCATTTTTTAATATCTTATTTGTACCAGATATTTTTTTTCTTATTTTAGACACAAAATGTAACTAAATTTGGCTATTATGAATTTTTTTTTATCTCTCATAGTTTTCGCGTAATGGCTTGTTACAGTCATATTTTGCATGTTCCCGTTTTAACGACTACACTAAAACCAACTGATATAAAAAATTTAAAAAAATCACAGTGAATAAGGACATTGCAGGCTACAATGACATGCTAATAAAATTAAAGAATAAACATTATTTGTATTTTTAAAAAAATATTGAACTTTTTAAATTTTTATTTTCAGTTTCAGCAAAATTTAAAATTCAAATGATTTTTATTCTTTAATTTCATGAGCATTTCATTGTAGCCTGTAATGACTTTATCCACTGTGATTTTTTTAAGTTTGTTATATCAGTTGGTTTTAGTGAAGTCGTTAAAACGGAAACATGCCAAAATATGACTTTAACAAGCCATTACGCTGAAAACCATGAGAGACAAAAAAATTTCACAAAAGCCAAATTTAGTCACATTTTGTGCCTTAAATAAGAAAAAAATATCTGGTACAAATAAAAATATAAAAATGGTGATGAAAATTGCGGTAGACCGCGCCCTTAATTCTTAGTAAATGTATATAAAACATACGGCAGTGCTCGCCAGGGTCTGTAACATCGCATCGTTTTTACAGGCTGTAAAACAAAACACGTACAATCACACTGGCACGTGACTGACCAGTAACCTCGGCTAGAACTGCGAGTTGTTTCAACGGCTTGATAATCAGGACAATGCCAGGCCAACGCCCGCAGTCAACTGTGCTAATAGCAACGACAATGGCACAACTAGTGGTGATAAAAAATAGTATCTCCTTCCAGTTTATGCTTCGCGGAACACGATCCCTTTCACGCCTCTCTGGTTTTCAACTCTTTATGTTTTGCAGGAAGGTCTCACGCTGACAGTACTACCGTCGAAGGCTACATAGTCCGAAATTCTTCCTTACTCTTCTCAAGAAATGTTGGCCTACCGTTCGTTAGTAAAATAATATTAAATAAAAATAATCATTGATGTACCACGTCTTTAAGGCGGACCAAAAATATGAAATAATTATTCGTATGAAAATAATAGTGAGATTTAAAACGAAAAAAAAAGAAAGAAAGAAGTTACCAGTGTAACTAATATGCCTACTTTCCTCAAAGTGGGTGCAAATTAAACCTGAAAGTTAAAATCGATTAAATAATTAAGAATTGTTAAATGAAAGATAAGTAAGCTAGCTACGTAATATGCGAGTTTATAAACTGGGGAAAATTTTTTCTGATGTGTCTTTCTGTTATTAACATATAAAATACCCGCCGTTTTCAAAATATTACAGAATGATGAACGAAATATAAAAAAGTCAAGACAGGTTTGCATGCAGTATATATGTGTACAAAGTTTGATAAAATGCTGAAAAAATTATATCCTAAGATATGTATTACTATGCTACAAATATAAACACGGTCATCATTTTGAAAATATAAAGAGGATGAACGAAATACATAATATTCAAGTCAGCTTGATTGTAGTATATGTGTACCAAGTTTGTTGAGGTTAGGCGGTTGAAATGTGTGCAGTGTTGCTGGTGATAACATTTTTTTATGGCGCAAGCATGTCGACCGATGGCAAGATGTGTCAACTCTCGCGGCCCTTCTTCACCCTAACGAAAACTTATTTGCTGTAAGAAGACATTATTTACAACCGTATTATGGTTCCGAATTTTGACGCAATTTTTTTTTATTATAACTGTGATGTTGTTAAATATAACTTCGTTTTAAACCACTATCGTCCATTACTCTTACTGAGAGTGCCGATATTTTTTTTTGGACTTAGCCGGATATGTATCATAATTTACCCCATTTCTCTCTCTTTCTCTTTGCCTTGGATGCAGCTCGTTTACATTTACCTATTGAAGTTTCAGCGTTTACTTATTTACCACACACACTTAAGACCTCGCTCATTAGTTTTGCAGTGGTTTCGAAAATATTTATTTAACGCAAATTAATACATATATCAATAATCCATTCTGGCAGTTTTAACACTTAGGCTATATATCATCGTTTATATCTTAATTTTTCTGTTGCATTGCACCAAACGGAATTTTAGATTTTTGCTCCTGAAATATCACGTATTTTGTTGTCAAAATAAGCTAAAATAAAGCAAAATAATTTTTTTGCTAGCAAACGATACATTATTTAAAAAAAACGCTCTGGCTATATTGTGTATCGTACGACTGTACATAGTCTCAAACTCTTTTTCGAAACATTTGGTTTAAAATTATTCGAGTTATTTGCAATTGTTTGAAATAAACGGAAAATCATGGCCTTAAGAGTTATTTTGACCGTACCGTTTTACGTTTGAGGTACGGAAATAGGGAACGCGATAAGGCGAATATTACACGTCCGTCAAACACCTCATCGCCTCTGGGTGCGAAGTACTCAACAAGCTGGAAGCTGGCTGGCGATAAGGTCTAGACTGGATCGTACTGCAATAAAAGTGTCGCCTTTATGCCCTTGGCGCGAAAACGGCGTGCTGTGTTTCGCTCGTTGCATTTTTCCAATGGGATTTTAAGATGACGTGGTACATAATTCAACACTGAAAGCATTAATCTATAACTGTAGGTTTCTTGAAGCCAATTTGCGCAAAATAAACAATAGCAATCATAGACAGTAGTTTCAGACAATTTTTTTAAACAAAATTGTTTCCAGTGCTACGAACTTCTGCGGCACGATCTCTGACGCCGGAACCTCGTGCATTTAACTGCGGCGCAAGAGATCACGCGTAACGAATTATTAATTTTGGATAAATATATATGCTCATAAAGTTGGCAAATACAAATATCTAGAATTGTCATTGAGTATTTTATCCACATTGGCTTAAAAAAAAGCGTAGGAGTCAATTGATGTTTTCAGCGTTTTTTTATCTCCCACGCACTCTTAAGCGCAGTGACTCTGTTATTTTATTTGTGGAAAGTGTAAAGTTAAGTCCAGCACATACCTCTCTATTTTCATTTTACAATTCCGGTTCGTATTTTTTACATGACTGCAGTATGGGAAAGCCGTTTTTTGGCATATTTTGAGGTGCCCCGACTAGATTCTAAGCATATCTTAAAACCCAAAAATAGAATAGCATATAGTTTAAAATTGTTTTAATTTCGCAGATAAATATATCAAACGCACGTTTAGCAGCATCTCTTTAAAAAATTATTTTAACACGCTGCACCAATGTAAGCGCGACAACTGTTTAGAGCTCTTTAAGGGCATTGGACCCGTAAAATTTCACTTTTTATATTTGTGCCAAACATTGTTCAACTTTTACACACCCGATAATATATCATTTTCCCAAATAAAAAAGTTAGGCCCCATAGTTTTTGCATAATCAATCATCAAAGTCCCAAAATTTTCATTGCGGTGTAGTCAAAATCAAAGTATATAATTAACTAATGATTTAAAAATTACAGGAACTGAAAATCAGTGTATCAATGCATTTTATGACATGTTTGATAAAAGTTAGTTTTAAAAATTCCAGTAGTAGCCATAAGTCAAAGTTATGCAAAAATGTACTCATTTTCATAAATTTAAAAAAAATTATTCCTTTGATTTTACAAATTGTCTTGAAGTAGTTCATGTCTTTTAGTATCAATATGAATTACTTTGTTTTTGGAAGTTAATTATTTATTTTTTCTCTTTATATTGGCTACGCCGCAACTACCATTTTGTGACTTTTATAGGTGATTATGCTAAAACTATGAGACAATTTTTTTTATATTTGGGGAAATGACATTTCATCTTATGTATAAATGTTGAACAGTGTCTGGGACAAATATAAAATGATAAATTTTGACGGGTCCAACATTCTCAATGGCGTGGTTCACCTCAGGTTTCAATGTCTTTTTTTATTTTTATATTTGTACCAGATATTTTTTTCTTATTTAAGACATAAATGGTGACAAAATCTTCCTCTTAGAAAATTGTCGTATCTCTCATAGTTTTCGCGTAATGAGTCGTAAACGTCAAAATTTGCACTTTACGGTTTTATGTACGCCACTAAAACCAGCTGACATACCAAACCGAAAAAAATCACACTGTATAACAATGTTGTTGGCTATTAAATGACACAAATAAAATCAAAAAATAAAATATTCTCGTATTTAATAAAACATTTTGAATTTTAAAACGATAATTTCAAAATTTCAAAAATTGTTTAAAAATACAAAAATATATTTATTTATTATTTTATATAGTTCAAATCATAGCCTACAACATTGCTATACACTGTAAATTTTTTCGGTTTGGTATGTCGGTTGGTTTTATTGGCGTGCATAAAACAGTAAGACGAAATTTTGACGTTTACGACTCATTACGCAAAAACTATGAGAGATACAACAATTTTCTAAGAGGAAGATTTAATCACAATTTATGTCTTACGTAAGAGAAAAAATATTTGGTACAAATATAAAATAAAAAAGACGTTAAAAACTGAGATGCAACGCGCCCTTAACAGCAGCGAGGACAGAGCGTGCGAATTTGCCGACCGTTATGTCTCGAAGATCAGGAAGCACGTTCTAAATATAGACGCGCGCTCAAACCCCTCCAAGTGTATTAATAGCGTGCAGTCAGCCGTCTGGCGGCCTCATTCGGGCTTGTAGGTTAGGGTTGGCAGCCGGCCGCGTCCCGTATACCCCCCTCCGCTGATCGCTTCAAGTACCCTCGCGGAACCGGAAGCAGCCAATCAAGAGTGCGGACGAGGGCGATTATACGTCGCCAAACCCGAGGGAAGGTTTGTGGAAGCACTGGGAAGATGAGGGAGGAGAGGGGAAACTCTACAGCTTCCGTGTCATCGCCGACGACACCACCACGCAGACGAGGTAATGGCCGCTAGTTTCCTCTCTCTGGCGAACTCCAATGAGCGATTAGTATGCCGTTCGCAGCGGAGGGGAGGAGGGTCCTATCTGTGGCCTTGATTGCAACCCGAGAGCGAAATTGGTCCATCATCGAGCCACGCCGACAAGGGCACATTGCTGACGCCAGGCACTTTGGTGTGAGTGGAATTTTCAGCTGAGATGTGGAGTATGTCCACTCATTTGAGGGATAGATCACGGCCTTATATGTCCATACATTTGAGGGCTAGATCACGTTCTTAGACGAGCATATGTCCATACATTCGAGGGCTAGATCACGTCCTTAGACGAGCATATGTCCATACATTTGAGGTCTTGACCACGGTCTTAGACGAGCATATGTCCATACATTTGAGATCTTGACCACGGCCTTAGACGAGCATGTGTCCATACATTTGATGTCTTGACCATGGCCTTAAACGAGTATATGTTGGCCTTAGATGAGTATATGTCCATACGTTTGAGGGATAGATCACGGCCTTAGACGAGTATATGCCCATACATTTGAGGGCTAGAGCATGTCCTTAGACAAACATTTTCATACATTTGAGGCCTAGATCACGCCCTTAAACAACCGTAGACTAGGTATAATTCTTATTAAGGGCATATAAATATAAATTATTATGGCACTTGAATATTACAGACAGTATTATCTAAATGTTGATTGTCTGAGGAGTAAAGGCAACACAAGTGCTGGGTGTTGGAGTGCTTTGTACACAGGCTAATGTCGTCAATATTAAGGTGGTCGCCTGGGTGCACGAATATTGCGCGTTCGAAGAGTATACATATGGAAGCGGTAAGGACGGCCCAGCACGCGCATCACGCCTCTACCACAGACTAGATAGTAATACAGACGCGAAATGACGTGGCGGTTCATTTGATACGAACGAACTTAGCCCCATATTGGCAGCCTGAGACTGTTGGTATCAGTTCTGTGTCTGCTTGGCTCCAGCATACTACCGCAGGTTTCCTATTGGCCGGACCGGCGGTTAGCAGGACAGCAACCTGATTGGCGGTAGGTGTTTCCGCCATGTTGCTGGCCAGGGAAGCCATTTTGCTGGCGTGTGTGACTGAGTTCGCTTTCCTGCCGGCTATTTCGCTTTTGTATTCCTAAATATTCTGTACCTCTACCTAGTCTCTATACGCAAGTCACTGAACTGAAGTGCAGCCTTATCGCCAACAACTCACTTCTATGAGATATTCAACGGTTAGCCTATTACTGCATGACGTAATTTTAAAGATATATGTGTAGGCCTACTGTGGCCGCTTATACCTTTTAAAATAGTCTACGCCAATAGTATAATACCCTAAAAAGAATTGTAAAAACATCCATTTTCGCTATTTTTCTGTCTCTAGAAAATATGCTTTAATGAGAAGTGGTGAACCTGAAATCGATATACACATGCGAAACGTTTTTAAAGACCTTGTGTTCCTATACATGCGGTTTTTGCGAGTTTGATTTATTTTTTAATTCTAAAAGGGAGCAGATATCGAAAAACCATTACATAGACATTTTGAAAATAGTTTATACTAATTAGCTTAAGATTTTTATAACATCGGTTTATATTATCTTGGTTAACTATCGACCAAATTAATTTTTTTTTAAGTCAATAATTAAAGAGCTTATGTTTTGAAAATTTTGACTAAATAGTGCAAATAATTTCCAACATTTCTATGTAACGGTTTTTAATATCTGCTCTCTTTCAGGATTTAAAAAATAAAGCTTACCAAAATACCATATCGTCCATGTGCAATGAGCAGTTTTGAATAATTTTGTAACGGCTGAGGCCTGCATACCACTCGGCATTGGTAGGAAAAAATTTCAGCTCGTGGCTTCGAAATTGTTACCCGAGTAGAGTTTTCAAAGATCAGTAACTCACCAGAGCTTGTATTGCTTGCAGGCGTTTAGACATGATCTGGTAATCGAGGAAATCATGTGACGTGACTGAGCAGGCCTACCTAACCACAACCGATTACTTAATATAACCACTCAAGAGTATTATGTACCACTTTCAAACGTCCGAGTTTTATGCGTGGCAACAAAGGTGTGGTAAGAGTCAGTACTACGCTCGATGGGAAGTATAACGCTGTTCATGTACTTTTACAGTGAAATATTTTGTTTTATTATGTTGATAGTTTTTCGAGGGGTGTATGAACTGAAAACAGGCACATTTTGACTTTGAAATTCTTTTGTGAGAAAACTGGCTGAGCAAATATTTTTGTAAGAGGATAATGTACTCCCAAGTAATGTCTTTCAAAACTAACACTTTTCCATACAAACAAAAAATTTTTATTTTTCCCCCCTCAGGAACGTCCTTAAGGGCGCGGTCTTCCGCGATTTTCATCAACATTTTTTTTTTTGTACCAGATATTCTTTTTCTTATTTTAGACACAAAATGTGACTAAATTTGACTCTTATGAAAAATTTTTTATCTCTCATAGTTTTCGCGTAATGGCTTGTTAAAGACATATTTTGCAAGTTTCCGTTTTAAGGACTACACTAAAACCATCTGATATAACAAACTCAAAATTCACAGTGGATAAAGACATTACAGGCTATAATTTCATGCTCATAAAATTAAATAATAAAAATTATTTGTTTTTAAAATTAATTATTGAATTTTCAAAATTTTTATTTTTAGTTTTAGCATTATTTAAAATACAAATAATGGTTATTCTTTTTTATGACTATGGCATTATAGTCTGCAATGTCTTTATCCACTGTGATTTTTTTGAATTTGGTATATCAGTTGGTTTTAGTGTAGTCCTTAAAACGGAAACATGCAAAATATGACTTTAACAAGCCATTACGGGAAAACTATGAGAGATAAAAAAATTTCATTAGAGCCAAATTTAGTCACATTTTGTGTCTAAAATAAGAAAAAAATATCTGGTATAAATAGATAATAAAATAATGTTGATGAAAATTGCTGTAGACCGCGCCCTTAAGTATTCATTGTACCGTGTCAGTTCCTAAGTAGGGAATTGCTGATGGAAGAGTTGAAATTACTGTTTCTCCTCAGAATGATATTTGACCTCAAGGTAGTACATAACCTATGCTTTCTATTTGCGATAATTATATTTTTAAGCGAAAACAAGAGCAGATTTGATGAAATCTGTTTGGCAATTTTCTTTAAAACGGTTTTCCTATGATAGCTGTTTTTTAAACAATAAATTATACGGTTTTGATTAAAAAGTCAATTGAACAGAATTTTGTTAATTACGTTATTTGCCAAAACCGTAGTATTCATTGTTTTGAAAAATTCAGCCGACATTGAAAAGACGATTTTAAACAAAACTGCTGGACAGATTTTTGATATCTGCTCTTCTTTAGGCGTAAAAAATTAATTTCCCAAAAATTAGACACAAGGGGTCATGGCCTTTAAGGGCTTGTTCCCGAGTTTTTTTTTTTTTTTTTTTCAGACTGGTGCCAATAACTCAAATATTTTTAAACCAAAAGTTTTAAAAAAAATGTGAGTCAATGTGCAATCACACGATGCACAATAATGTGGACGCGTTTTTTAAAATAATGTACCATTCGCCAGCAAAAAAATAATATCCTTCATTTTTGCTTATTTTCACGACGAAAAACGTGGTACTTTGGGTAATGAAATCTTAAAAACTGTTCAGTATAATTCTACAAAAAAATTCAGCTACAAAATTATAACATATAAGTGTCAAAATTGTGCAGCTAAATTTTGATATGAGTATTAGGTAGCAATAAAAAAAATATTTTCCAAATCACTGCAAAACTACGTAACAAGGCCTTAAGGTCGATTGGTTGGACTAGATCTTCGACGTCACTCTCACTACCAGACATAATAAATACACCTCCAGTCGCTCCTTTCACTCTCACTGTCTCCCGGCTGACCCAGATACACGCTCTGCCAAGGCTGTAGATGCACTGGACACAACACTTTCTCTCCCACCGCGCTGCACGGGGGAAAATAGTCAAGCGTGGGAGATACTCTGAGGGCCAGCAGACACGTTTGTCAGAAGTAACGGCCGGCCCTGCCACGCCTTACCACTTGCGAGCCCTGGCTTGCTTCCAAATTACGTGTTACCTGCAGGCCGAAATACTTGCTTTATGTCATCGCGTTACTCCGCCCGACCTTACTTTTATAGCACAGTTTGCTGCCGCCATTTCTTCGTCACTAAGGACATGGAAAATTCACGTTTTTTTTTTTGCTACAAACTAGGACTCAAAACAACTGTAAATTTGTGTCACTTTTTCAGTTGGCTCATGTCTAGAGACGATGTCTAGAGACACTGGTACATCGCGGGAAAAGTTTATTGTTGGCTAGGCTCCAACGTGCTACATGTGTAACACTGAAGGTTTTGCACCTATATTGGCTGTAGTTTAAATGTAGCACTGTGTTCCTATTCAACAGACCCAATTAGAACTGTACAGTTTTAACACAGAAAGTGTGTGATTTGCCAGAAAACTGTTCACAAGTGTCACGATTGAGATACTACAGTTTATTGGAGACTATATTAAATATTTTCGCCGTTTTCTAGTGCCTCTGATGATGATTTATCGCCGGAAAACATGATTGTTCGCTGTGTTTCAACGCATGTTCAGCTTACCAGAAGTACTGGCTTTCGATTGTATGTAGGGCTGTTGCCCTATTTGACTGAGTATGTAATAAACCTGGTATTGTAATATTTTATACCTGTTACTGGTATGCAGACAGGGGCATCATTTAGGGGAGGCAGGGGGGGGGGCAAATGCCGTCCCCCTGGATTTAGAATTGTAAGTACATAAAATATATTTTTCGTATTTTGTTGTTAAATAATGCTAACCTAAGCACATAAAATTTAAGTTTTATTATAAAAGTTTCTAATTTATACATGCTTAATTAATAAAAAAAGATGCAACAAGATCACTGTCGCCGAAAAAAAATATTGCCCCCCCCCCACCCCCAAGACAAATCTGAAATTTCGCCTCTGTACGCAGACAGCTACGTTGTATCACATTTATATCACCCAATCATACATGTTGCAAGAAACTGCAGTGTTTTCAAGGTTATGTTGGCGCAAAACATTTTCGCGATAAACCATCAATTTTAACCTTCATCTATACTCATCCTTATTTGACACCTCTTGGAGGGTGCTCAACTAATAATTTGGGCCACGAAGTTTCCGCGAAAAGTATTTTACCCCATTTTGTTGCAATGCCTAGCATATGAAACTCAGTATCGTGTTTATTGGCAGAGTGTCTGATGTGAAGTGACCTCTCCCATTTGACTGAGCCAATCATATTAACTTCACTGCAACACCATGCGTCTGTGATTTGCAGGTAGAACCTCAAGACGTGTGAGAGTTGTACAGTCACCGACTATGAAGAAGAACTGCAGATGTGCAATAAGTAGGGCCAGGAAAATTTCGCAGATTCAATTACCTGCATGCTAGAATCAATTGTCATATGCACATTCAAGCCCCCGTCTATTTGTTCATTGTCCGCTGTTCCACTGAGTAGCAGCTAGTGGACAAATGGTCGGGGCTTGAATATACACAGAACATTGCATTCTAACATGCGGGTAATTGAATCCGCGAAATTTTCCGGGCTCCAGCAATAAGTAGAGACGATGGTTTATCGTGGGACAACTTGACTGTTTGCTGATGTTTCAACACACGTTCAACTACTGACTTTCTCTTGTTCGTAGAGCTGTTGCCCTATCTCACTGAGCCAATTAAAATCCAGCTATCGTAACATTTGATGCATTTGGTCTGCAGACAGCTACGTTGTGCCAGACGTACATCACTAAATCATATATGTTGCCAGAAACTACTGCGTTTTCAAGCATATGTTGTCCCAAAACATTTTCGCGACACACCATCATCTATATCAATAGCTAAAGACATGCAAATTTCACGTTATCATTTGGTAGCAGACTAAACTTCACTTTCCTATACATAACAGAGCATAATCTGCTATTCGATTAGCCACGAACTTTTATATGTTGTCGTTTACGTGTGTTACGTCTTTACAGAGATTGGCCTCTCTACCTTGTCAGCATTCTCCGCGGCAAGTCACGGCAATATCGGCCAGCGGGAGACGTCGAACGAGTCTATAGTCAGTTGGAGTCTAGTCAGCTGTCAGAATATAACACGAATTTTGCACGTCTCTGGCAATAAGACACTGAAACAAACTCGGGTAAAATTATTTTAGCGGAATGTTCGTTGTCCTAACAACAATAAAGAAGCATCTAAATATACGCCGATAGCGTCATACGACCGTGTAATGAGCAGTCAACGAGCAGTTCTTCTCTGCTTGAATGCACAGATATTCGTGGTCCTAACAACAATAAAGAAGCATCTAAATATACGCCGATAGCGTCATACGACTGTGTAATGAGCAGTCAACGAGCAGTTCTTCTCTGCTTGAATACACAGATATTATTGGAGGCTAGTTATTTAACAGGTCAGTGAACACACGAATTTTCCGGTCTCTATTCATAAGTCCTTGTCTCTGGTTCTGAAAATAAATGCCTCTATCCTCATTTAACTCTAATTTTTTAAGACTATGGTACCTTGGCGATAAAAACCAACGAGCTATATAGTTAACATAGAGGGGCGGAAACGCTTACAAAGTGAAGCCCAATTGAACGGTTGTTTTGACCCCAGAAAACATGGCGAACAGCAGTGTGGCCAACATTATGTTAAAAATCCGTCATTATGTTCTCATAAAATCCGTTACTTTATAGCTCCAATATATTCCCGCTAAACACAGGAAAAAATGCCAATAATTATTGTAATTCATTATACTGTAATAAAGTTTAAATTAGCATAATCGCTCTCGTTTCTCGACCGGAAATAAGAGTCCGCCATTTTATCTAGAGTCAAAATACCACGTTCAATTGGGCTTCACCTCAGAGCCTTGGAGACTACTGTTTCCGCCCCTCTATGTTTACTATATAGCTCGTTGACAAAAAACATATTGAATCAAAAAATACTGTTCTTAATAAAATTCGGGATCACGTGAAAACCATTTCAAATTTTCAAAAATGCCTATTTTTTTCAGTACGCAAACAAAAATTGCATATAGTGGCTAATAGAATGTTTTTTTTTTTCACTTATATTGAAATCTAATGAACTATTTGATTTAATTGGCGTATTTTTCCAATACGTTAAAATTTCGCATCGTGAACTTGGAACTGAGGAGCGGATATTTTTGTAACCAACGGCTCAGTTAAAACTGTCATATTTTTCCGGCGCTTTTATTTTGCCTTGCGTACCCACAAGAAGACGAGCAAATGCATTTCATGCATCCTCATTCCTGGAGAAAAGAGGCGTTCACAACCACTATATTGTAACAAAAAAATCATTGGTGCGGAAGAAAACTATTTTCGAAAAATTATATTATCTCATAATTTTTGTGAAATTTTTATTAAATTACATTCTAATCACAGTATTAAGGATTATACAAAAAAGGGTAACAATATTGCTTGGAAAAAATTACCTTTAAAATTGAGCCAGTAAAATTAAATTGCTTTAGCACAGATTCTTCTCTCAAAAATTCTGTGTCTGTTTGCGTGGTATGTAGGGTGCTAATTATTTTGTTTGAAGTTTTGAAAATATATTTTTTTTAGGCTCATGACGTCTATAGTAACTGAATATACAAATATCGTATTATTAAAAAAAATAGCGATAGTAATGTTTATAATGTAAATTTGATCTTCAAGTAAAACCATCTATTGTTTAACTTTCATAAGCCAAATCTTATAGCCAAATTATATTTCAGTTCAAGTGTTTATTGAAGTCTCCGTAGTATCACGTATTTGAATTATGACCCTTGGATTGTCTGCGGTAAGACTTTCTGACTACACTGTAGTTGAATTTTGTTTAAAAAAAATTGAAGATTCAATGAATCACATAACCCAATTACGTCGATAAATGTTTTCATGTTTTTTTTTTCCATGGTGAACCGTGCAAAGGTAACACGTACGACTCGCCCTTGGAAGGGCAAGTGTTAAATTCCCGACTCCGGTGTTACATACACTTCCCGCAACCTAGAGTGGATAGAGCAATACACAACCTTCACGATACTAAGCTTGGTTTTGTTAAGCACAACTAATGAAAAGATGTGAACAGATTTATCAGTGAGTGTGTGTTGTTTTACTTACTTTTGTAAAACGTAGTTTTATTGCAATTTTGGTGCTTGAGCAGTTAAACATTTTACATGGAAGACGCCACAGAACAATTTAATACTTGATTACTTCCCTTGGCTAGGATAATTAATGCCTTTACCAATATACAATTTGAAGTGATATCATGTGGTGAAACATAACCCAAAACAACATTTTACTCACTAACATGCTTAGTTAGTCCACAATCACCAGCGCCGGGGAAAAGGGAGCATTTTCATGGTTCTGACAATTTTTTATAAATTCCTGAAAAGGTGTTTAACTAACTCAGAGCAGTTATCTCAGGGTTGGTTATTAAACATTTGCCACAATAAAACTATAACCACAGCACTGATTTAAAACTGTACAATAATAATATATATCCATATGAGTTAGTCACACGTTATTAAAGGCTCTCTGGTGATAGTGACTTCTGACGTAATTCTCTAGCCTTTAGTTTATGGCATACGTTCCTTGGAATTTTCTTGAACAATACCAGGATCCTTTGTTAAGGGCATATCCCACGTCGGAAGTTCTAGCTGGGGTTCTCAGTTATTGAAAATGAACTCAAACCAGGTCTCTTCTAATATCATTTTTAGTATACTTGTCCTTCTTTGAAGCTATTCAAAAGATACGTCCATTTCTCACCGCCTGCCAGACTAAATACACATTTTAGACGGTTTATAGCAACGAGGAATTTCACCCAGAGTTCGCACTTAACTCGTTGACATCAGCGCTTTTTAGAATGTATTGCTAATTTTTACTCGTATTACGTTAAACTAATTAAAATTCATAATTTAACTATTTTTTAAACATTTAAAATTTCAAGTAACTATCAAGTACCTCTAGTAAAATTCAGTACCACTAGTAAAGATGAGTATCATTACAATATAAGCATATACAAAGTTATCAGCTGTCAAAGGTACAAATTATCACAATAATTTTACATTTCACACCGGTTATCCTGCTTTTGGTTTTTATGGTTTCCTAAAATCATCTCAGGTGAATTATGGGATTTTTTCTTCAAAAAGGACACATTCTATTCCATTCCAGGTTCCTGTCCTTGCTTACAGTTGTGTGCAACCGTCACTATTTACGTCACTTTCGACGGAACATAAAACTCATTCATTCATATATTCTTCGTTCCGAAGGCGAGGTAAAATATTTTGAATAGTAGTCTCTTAGATTAATTCTATTCATCTTTGTGCCATACAGAATTATTGATTGAAATTGCAGTAATTAATTTACTTTCTTATTTAAACATTTATGTGTCACTGCTTTACTCTTTTTTTAACGGATATTTAATATGACAACAATAAAACATTCACTTGTAGTAAATTACAGTGTACGTGGCTGTAAGCAGCTCTAAATTAAAACCTAATGTAATTTAATGAATTTTTATTCCGCTTCAAGAGGAACGTACAAAAATATCGCTAGTATGAATTTCATGACTTAATTATATGCCTTGAAGTTTTAGGTCAAGGAGATGTACCAAGTTTTCTAACATACAAACTACAACTGCCAAGTTTATATACACTTCCACAGGTACTCAGTTCAATTGAAAAACTAATTTGGCCCCAGTGTGAAAAAAAAAACCGCGACTCAGCCTTCGTTATGTGCGCAATCTCAAAGGAATAGTTTCTTTTACTCCAGACACTAAGTGCATCCCAACTAGACCCATCCTTGGCCCATTATACGGCTGGCGAGTCGCCTGAATTATAACAGGAGTGTGCAACGTCTCGTAATATGTATTTCTTTTCTCAGGAATTGTACCCAACACAGTAAATAAAATATGAAGAAACTCTTTAGATACTACTTCACAAAAACTTATATTTATGACAATAAACAGGAAATGCTTGGAAACATACGACGAGCGAGTGAAGATATGTTAGTAAGCACTCTACATCTAGAAATTTAGCGCTGGCAAGGGGTGACATGATGTGAATATGGAGCAGCGCCGGAGTGAAGGAACGGCGGAAACGGGAGATCACAGAGAAAACCCCTCCAACCAGCAGCAGCATTATCTGACACGATTCCTACATGTGAAAATCCGGGGACCGACCCCAACGGGAATCGAGCACGGATCGCCTTTATGGGTGGCGAGCGCTCTAGCCGCTATGCCAACCACGGCCTCTTGGAAACATACAAACACGTCTGTATATTTATGAACATTTTTGTATACTTAAAAACAAATTTCATATGTTTAAAAACAATATTTGTAGATTTACAACAAAATTTTTGTACGTTTACAACAATTTGTTTAAGATGACACAAGGACATATTTTGGCTACCAGTTTCCAAGAACAAATAATATTTTAAAATCTGACAACAATAAAATTGTTATTTTGCTTTACACTGCATACACTGCTCATAAACATTTGATCTGCTCGTTTCTACAGGCATTTGGAAGGTTTAGGCCACTGTAATGACCTTCAACTTGTTGTAGTGCCTAGACTGATGTATGTTTTAGCACTGTTCTTGGCAACGGTATATCTATAAATAAAATGAGACTGAGAATGGTGTCTAACAATTTAAGAAGTGCCTCTTTAATGAACAAGCATAATTACTTGATGGTTGGAAAATCAACGAAGCCCAATGAGTCAGTTTCGATACATCCATCAAAAGCAACACATCTAAGTGATTCTTGAACTTCAACTGATTAGTGTACTTTGTACACACAGAAAACACATTGAAGGTAGCCAAATAATTTAAGAGTCCTCTGTGTAATAAACATACTCATTTGTTCAAGACTCAAGTGCGCTCACTACCCCAGATTATATTAAACCCAATGTAGTAGTACAAAAAGAAACACAAAAAAACTGAGATAAAACCTCGCATCTTGGTGTTCCGATCAGTTGTGTCTCAGCCTGAAGACGGGAATAGATCGCGTCTCCCGAAACGTTGAAATTTTTTCTTTGATTTTAACTTGGGTCGTGTTGTCTATTGAGTTTTGTTGGTTGTACACTGTTTTTCGTCTACTTCCATATTTTCTCACATGTTAACGGAATTCCTCTGGGATTGTTTTTTCTTGTGATTTTTTTTTTTTTCCCCTTTGTCATTGAACACAGAAGAGAAAATGGTATCACTCAATTATTTTGTACTCCGTTTAACCCCTGTACCACCGCCAAAGACAAACAATTGTAGCATAAATCTTTGCAGGCGCACGTACAACTTATACTAAAGTTTCTCCCCCCCCCCCCAACTAATTTTTGGGTACCCCATATTTCCGCTCTACCTCGTTTTGCCCCCTACACACAAATAGTTTTTTTTTTTTGTCTAGCAGGAATTTTTGCAGACGCACACACGTATAGAAACGCATAGACGACCAACGAACATTCTTATTTATATTATAGATGGAGAGATTGGATTTTCGCGGAAACATTTTTGTAACAACAGTTTGTTACATTTCCTCGCGTGCACATTTGCAGGTCTGCGTCATGGTTTTTTTTTTTTTTGCAGCGCATTTTTGCGCACAGATGTTGCTTATTTTGTACAAATAATAATAACGATAATAATAAGGTTGCGGAGCCAGCATACTACTGTATAATCGGATGTAATCACAACATGAGTGAGAGTTAAACATCCAATCACTGACCCTGCATCAGAACCACAGATGTGCCCGTAAAGCACTAGAAAAGATGGAGCATAAAATCTTTTCGCGAAAATCATTCTTAATTACAGAATACGTGTGCATAGTTGACAAGGGCGTTCCAAGGATTTTTGTTCGGGGGTTGTTAGCCCTAGGGCCGTAGCTAGGATTTGAATTTAGGCGTGATGAAGGGAAGAAGTCCCTGATCTGAAAATGTTATGAAGTACCACCGATAAATTCCCCCCTCTTTTATTTTCAGGAAAAAGGGGGAGGGAGAATGGTCCGGGGGCCCTCCCAAGAAAAAAAAGTGGATTTCTAAGGTTCAAAATAATGTTATTTAATCAGTTTCCGAAATGCAAAGGAGTATTTTTTTAGGGGGAGGGGTTCACTTCATAGTCTCTCCCTGTCAAAGTTTTCAAGTATGGTTTTGCATTTACACACTGAAAGAAAAATTTTGTAGAATGTCTTCCTTGCAAAATTATGTAGAAGTAAACACAAAATCATTTTGTGGCGACCACAATATTTTAGTGGTTACAGCAAATTGTTTTTGTAGTGGCCATAAAATAAATTTTGCAGGTTATGAACTCAGAAAATAATTTGTATCTGCCACGAAATATTTTTTTTTTCTTGCAGAATTATAGTTTTGAAAAGGATTACGTACAGTACGTGGTGCATGAACTATGTTGTAGCGTGCCGTATTTATTATTTTCTACATGAAATCACTAAACTTATTGACAAAATGTTTGTACGAAAAGAACACACACTTGAAACTATGTTTCTAGGATTTTAAAAATACAGCACGTTTATTAGAAACATGATGTTGGGGCCTCTCAAAATGACTAAATTTTTTTATTAATATTTTTATTATTTATATTATTATTAATGAATGTTGTAGGTACGGTAATACTGCTTGGATCCGTAAAACACAACACTAGGAACATGCGCTAGAGTTTGCTCCAAACTTTCAGCAAATAAAACAGAGGGGTTGCCACTTGGATTCCCATAAAAAAGCGTAAAATGAAAGCTCTACGCTCACGTTCGGCGCGCCGACAAACAGAAGCGGTTACCTTCCAGCCTGGCAAACTGAGCCATATTCGCTTCCCAGTCTCCGCGCATCTAAAGAGGAATATTACATCCCGTACATAGGCCTCATAAATCCTAACAGTCAAATTTACGCAACAAGTGCACGTAAAACAATAACATTACTTTACAGCAATACAGTATAATTAGGAACCTGTGAAGTGCGTGTTGTTACTGGGTGACAGAATGGACTTTTTCTGACCTGTACATACCAGAGTAGGCTATACAACGTGTGATTACATTGACCACGAGACTGTAAGAGATGTCAGTTACATGTGTGACCCGCTGTACATGGTCACACTTCTATGGAACTGTTAACAATCGGACAGATATTTTTTCCACGGTAGAGTACGAAATTTGTGGCCATTGGCAGACGTGGAACGAGTGTACACTGTACAGCTGTTTGGAATCTCGTTTGCTGAGAAAAAATAACACGAATTTTGCATGTATGTATCTATAACCAATACTGAAAAATTTTTTCACGTATTTTTGGTGGTTGTTTCAACCCCCAAAACCTTCCCTTGGGCGTGGCAACGATAGTTGAAGTATAAGTTGTCCAGAAACAAACACATATCATTGTGTGTGTATATATATATATATATATATATATATATATATATATATATATATATATAGTTAGAGATGATGGTATATCGCGAACATTTTTTTGCCAACATACCCTTGAAAACACTGTAGTTTCTTGTGACACGTTTGACTCGGTGAAGTACGTCTGACCCAACATAGCTGTCTGCAGACCAACCACAGGCATCAAATATTACTATAGCGGGATTCTTATTGGCTCAGTCAAATAGGGTAACAGCTCTATGTACAGGCGAAAGCCAGTAATCTTTTCATAAGCTGAATGTGCTTTGAAACCCGCAGCAAACAGTCAAGTTTTCCCGCGATAAACCACCATATACACGCATAGGAAATAAGCACATCACGCAAACTGGGGTAGTTTGGGACGAACATATAAGTGGTTAAATGGTGTACGTCGACATTTTACGTGGACAATGTGGCAACACTGCCATGGAGATAGTCCCCTCTTGCGCTCCAAGTCCGGGTATTATTTCATGTATGTTACGTCACGTAAACGTTGAATCATGTTTGGACTGCTAGAAATTTTAACCTGCACAAATATTCAATGGCGCAGTTCAAAAATGAAACAACTTAAAAAATAGAATTTTTTAGTTTGGCTCACCAAAACATAGACTAACGTGCACTCTACTCAGTAGAATAGAAAAACAACACGTAAATTCACTAGCTTTAGTAACACGACACTTTATTGCCAATGAAGAGCTAGAAATTGTATTTATTTTATTTAGAAGTGTGATAATTTCAGCAATTGCAGACTATAAACATTTTAAACGCCTTGAATAGCAGCCTCTGAACATCTGCTTCAAATTAACACCAACCAAATACGTTAATTAACAGATTTTTCAGCGAAACGGATATCTTTCTATATGCGTTTTACCCAAAACTGGGAATTTTGAGTTGTTTTCATTTTGAACTGGGTCATTGATTATTATGAATGTCAAAACAGTAGCGGTAGGATAAGTAAGATATCTGTGGAGTGCAAGAGTGGACTATGTACAGTGCTATGTTGCCGCATTGTGCATATAAAAGGGCGAACAACGTTTTGCCATTAACATTTTCGCTCCTCCAATGGACGACTTGAAGTACACGTCCCCTGACGCCACCGCAAGTAAAAAGTAATGTGGGAACAAAGCTTGTTTACAAACATGCTGATTTGTTAGTTGGTTAATTACAGAAAGCAAAATTGTTGCGCATTCATAGATTTTCACACAAGGGTAAAAAATATTAGTTTCAATTTCGTGGTTAAGATACACAAATACATAAGATTAATGTTTACCTGAAAAAAAAAACGACAAATTCCAAACAAATAATCAATTTTCTTGACGTACATCTCATCCGGGACATGTGAAGCCAAACAGGTAAATGAAGGTTATGTTCGGCTGCGGTATCCATGGAGATAGGAATAGTATCCCACACCTGACTGTAGCTCCGCCTCTTTTCAAGTCGTCCATTGAATCAGGAATTTGCTAAAGGGGCCAAGTCCAAGTGAGTAGATTGCTGGGAAACAACAAAAAACTTATTATAGTGGATCTGGGAGTGAAACTTGTTATCAATAATGGATACCTTGAAAGTATAGTGTGTGTGTGTGTGTAGGTGTGTGTGTGTGTGTGTAATAATATGAAACATAACGGACATAGGCATGCTTTTATCTTTTATATATTAATTATGTCATTGGTTTTGGTACCTTTTTTTAAAAAAAAGAGTAGCGTTCTTTCTAACAATGGCACGAAAAATATGTCTTGGGTAGTTATTGGTGAAATGTTGGTATATTCTAGTGAAAAACTAATAATATGATACATGGAGACATATTTTGCAATAACAACACCACCCAGTACTTTATGCCCATAAATCAATGTTATGTATTGTACTATTAAAGAAAGCATAATGTATTTGGTGTGATTATTGGAACCTTAGTATATGCCAGTGAAAATCTACTAAACCACATAAAGACTGATTATTCAACTACAGTAGTGTAAGTCATAAACAATATAATGCGCTATTAGCAAATACATGGGCTACTCTGTTTGACGTATTTCTTGTATAGGACATGGTTTCTTTTGCTGCTGACAGCCAAGAGAATACTTTGGACCTGACTGAATTTGCTCAAAAAGTGGAGTTGGTCTCTTTTGCAAATTCCCGATTCAATTAAGGGTGTTCAAGTGCGATAAAATCATAATTTTATATTTTTATGAAATATTGTTAGTTCTGTAGACGATACTTGTGAGTACACTTTAGTATTACAAAACAATTTTAGATTTCATAGTTTTCTCATAACGGTGCGTCAAAGTTAAAATTTGCTGGTTACGCTGCCATGCAAATAGTGAAAACCAACTGACCTTTAAAGAAAATAATTCACTGTGAACTTACATCCAATGAGTTATACAATAAAACATTTAAAAAACCACAACGTAAATTTGAACTAAAAAAATTGCAAAATACAGAAAAATAGTTGCAAATTCAATTTTTTCAAATGTTTTATTACATAGACCATAGTATGCTAGTTCACCGTGAATCATTTCACGTACGTAAGTCAGCTGGTTTTCGCTATTTGCATGGCAGCAGAACACGCAAATTTTGACTTCTTCGCACCGTTATGAGAAAACTACGCCAGTTAAAATTGTTTCATAAGAGGAAACTGCACTCACATGTTTCGTGTACAAAACTAACACTATTTCGTATAAATGTCAAATTATGACTATCACACCTTAAACCCAGAATTCGCGTGGTATGATTATTATTAGAGCCGCGATTTTATAGCGAAAAGATTTTTGCACGAATTTGTTTCAGTGTCTTATGTACACAGCTGTACCTCTGCTCCATGGTCAGTGATTGGGTGTCTTAACCTTCACTTCTCTTGGGGTTCGACTGGCAAATCACAGACGCATGACGTCACAATTGCCTTAGTCTGATTAGTAGACGCAAGGTTATATCGCGTATTGATTCTAGGTCAGGTTGAATGTCAATAATGTATACTTCACTACTCCTTCTGTGATTAGACGACACCTGTTTCAACACATCTTTGACGACTGTAATCCAGTTATAAATAAGGAAACAAGTCGTGGTGGTAACACGTGTTACGGTTACAAGCTGGTAGATATTTGACTTTGGCCAGTGTGTGTATAGGTCTCAGAAGTCTACGCTGTTGCCAGATGAATACGCGAAATACTCGTGCCGCTACTGATTGGCGCAATCAAATGAGAGACAAGCCTCTACAAAGCCACGCTGACAATAACCATGAAGCATAGCTACCGTTATGCATTTAAGAGATTGAAACGAAGTGATGCAAAAATCTTTTCGCGACAAAATCGTGGCTTGAAGACGCGCAAGTGGATGATGGTGTTATGTTAAATTTTTTTTTTACAAATAAAGTTTTTTCCATGAATAAAGGTGTTATGTTCCAATATTTCACATAGCACTCTCATAATTCACATAAAAGCCACATGTTTCTAGATATAGTGTGGATGAAAGGGTTGTGTTACATTGTTAGGCATAGCTGGAATGAAATTTAATGTCACTTTACTCAGAACTTTTATTTTGTAACATAACACATTTCATCCACTGGCGTCTTCAATTATTATGTGTTTGCTTCTGGTCATACTGTATTCATGTGGTTCCTTGTACACGGAAATTAATCAGGGAATTTTCCACATCCAGCAAGGACCACGGAGTCTCCATGGTAACTGTGGTAATATCCGCGCTGTCTCGACCTTGTCGACACAACCTCCGGTCCACAGGGGGGCTCCGTCCTCTGGACAGTGATAGCCTCTGACTCCGACCCCTGTGTTGCTTCATGGCGTTATTTGTCTTGCTGTTGGCCAGCAGCAAACACGCCCACCGCCCTTATCAGACTGATGAACCAGCGGACACGACCGACAGGGTGCCCGTTAAGTCGCCACACACTCCACATTTCCATTCATAAGAATAAACAGGGAAATACACGATGATGAATACTGAAATCGAGAGATTTCAGCCATGCTGTCTTTGATGGGAATCTACTCTTATATCACAACTAGAGACATGCAAAATTCGCGTTACTTTCTGACAGCTGACTAGACTCCAAGTGACTATATTCTCGTTCGACGTCTTCCGCTGGCCGATATTGTCGTGACTTGCCGCGGAGAATGATTACACGGTAGAGAGGCCAATCTCTGTAAATACGTAACACACGTAAATTACAACATATAAAGGTTCATGCCCAATTGAATTGCAGATTAAACTCTGTTATGTATAGGAAAGTGAAATTCAGTCTGTTACCAAACGACAACGCAAATTTTGCATGTCTCTTATCATAACTACTCACAATAGGCCATTCACGTTAAAGTGAGTACTGAATAAAGTTTTCTTTCAGCCGTCTTTACTATTTTTAATATGATAACATCCATGTAACTGAAAACAAGTGTAAACGTTTCAACACTCTCAAAAGTCATCAGTTGGCCCAATAAAACATAGCCTATATTTAATTAATCACAAGTTCTTCTGAGTGCTAAGTTAATAGTGAACAGCCTATACACACATATACAGGTACACACACAAACACACGTCTGATGTCCAGAAAATTAGCATAGCACATTAATCCTGGACTAAATTAGAGACGAAAACGTTAGTAAAAAATGTGGTGCGATGACAATTTTATAGGGTAAACCTACCCTACTTCGTGATGCTAAGACGTCGAACTTCAGTAACAGAAATATGTTGAACATTTTAATTGTGATCTTTTATTTGGTAGCCAACATAGGTCACTTATTGCCGAAACTACACATGTCTGCTTTCTGTTGGTAACCTAGAGAACTAGATATACAGATCCTTTCCAATTGTGTGAAGCCCGCAAAGTGGTTTATCACGGTGTTACGTTATATCACGATATATGGTCAGTTTACTCTATGCATAATGTGGCAACGTGGATGTACGGTTTATTGCATAAACTTATGGGTTCTATTTTAATAGTGCAGTTTCCTCGCCCACAGAGTGCAACTGTTGTACAGTACTAGGCACCTACTTCTACACCGTCAGTGTAACAAATCTTAGATGATAAATGCGTCGCAACAATATTGCAACATACCTTTTAGTTCGGTTACTTGTCTTGCAAGGAAGTCGCGATGCATTCCGTGTTTCAGACGTTACAGAAACACATTAATGTTACATACAATTTTCTCGAAAACAACTAGCAATTTTCGACAGTACGACCTTTTCTTATTAATATTCAGTGCCGGTTTAACATTCTGTAATAGAACATAGATTACAGTGAAATGTTCCGAAGCTAGAAGCAGAAGGAAAAAATGTGTCCCATTTGAATAACTATGGGATTATCAAACTAAATTACTGATAAAGAAATAAAGCCATTTATATGGCACTATGTAAACTTTTGTTAGTTATTAATACGTAGTTTTTGAAATTTATATTAAAATGTAATTTGAAAGTTTATTTTCAAGGTAGCATTACTCTCACAACTTTCACTTTTGGAACACATTGAAAAAAAATATATTTCGTCATGACAGTTTTGTGAGCTGTCACCACACGAAATTAACACACTCCTTTCTGACTCACTCTGTATGGTCACCTCTTCAATTCCCGTAATGAAAATGTTTCAGCGGGAACCTTGTACTGCAATTGGCTCGTTGTGGCGACGCGGCATTTGAGTATCATCAATTTTGATCCACCATCCTCGAACGGGCAGATAGGCGGCACCCTTAAGAACAGTTGCCGTAGAAGCAGTCTGTAACACACGCGTCCTGCTAAAAAAAATCCTACTAATGTACAAGTTTTCGTGTCTTTCCGCAGCTCATGATTGGCCGTTATTTTTGGTCTTACATTGGCCACAAGACACTGAAGAAAGCTTTGTGGCCACCACGAAATATTTTGGCATTATAGATTTCACCAAATATTATTTTGTGGTGACCACAAAACATTTTTTGCTGCACCCAGTAAAGTTTAGCAGTGACTGCAAACAATTTTGTAACCATACAAAATTTGGTGTAGTTAATACTGACGAAATATTTTGTGGCTACTTACAACTGTTTTTCATGTGATATAATAAACGTATAGTCACTGGAATGTCGTTTAGTCCAACGTTATTTTCGCTGTTAGAGTTATGACAGACACTGGCGCCACTCCATTGACGTATTTTGATATCATTTTGGCCTTGTCCTCGTTTTACGTCACACACTGTGTGGTTTGAAATAAACTTACATAAATATCACAATAAGGACAAACCACATGTGTAGAATTCTTGTTAATTAACACCCTATTTCTACATTGCAACTGCGGTGGGGAAACATGAATGACAAAGACTCTGTTCCAGTTGACATTTTTAGTTAACTAAAGGGACACATGACCCGACTGATAGTACTTTAAGGCTTGGTTTCACTGAGGTTAATTCTACAAAGGTTAGAAACGTCAATGTTAAAAGTTTGTCACAGGGAAACTTTCTGCCGCTTGAGCGCTGGTATCGGTAATGGAGACAAACTGACCTATCACAGAGCTTTCCTGAATTTTAAGTTACATACAGTTGATCATTCAAAACGCGAAATTGGTTTATTTTCTCTTTAAAATTAAGTTAAACGACTTCTTTATTTTCCAAGCCTATTTAATTTTAATTTTACTGCAGTTTCGTATTTTTCTGGTCCCTTAGCGATAGCAGTGAAACTAGCGGCAGAAATTTTCCCGGTGTTAAACTCTCCCATAAGAAAACACACTTTCTTTCTAACCTGCAGTAGAATTAACCTTAATAGGGTGTATAAAAATGGCGACGAAGATGGACTTCTACTTTTCGTCGCTGTTTTGTTTCCTATGTTGTGTCGTTTGTATTATCATCGATTCGTGTATCTTGCCCTTTACGTGGTCATCGTTGTCCTTGTCTTTCGGAATACTACATTCCTTTCCGGAATTATCTGTATGTCACGTGTTTCTTAACAACAACTAAAACTGTCTTTCCTTTGTTTTTTCTTTACTATGGGTAACATTCGCTTGCAGTGACGTATGTAAAAAAACGTTTCTGTTGATAAATCCAGGCTGTGGCTAATAAACCTGTGAACCAATCACAATCGTAGCAGAAATGCAAATACCTTTGGACTCTACCTTGTTTTACAACGAACTAATTCGTGAAATTTCCTGTCCCTACCAATAAGATACAATGTACCTATCAATTAAAACTCATTTCAACACACTAACCAAGGTTTTTAGGAACACAATAATTTGAGTCCACGATTTTTGGTGAAAATAATCCTGCAACAATTTGTTTCAATGCCTTACGTTCACATCTGCAGCTCTGCTTCGTGGTAATTGGCAGAATGTACTCTTGCACAGACGTGGCTCATTTGACTGTGCCAACAGGAACAAGGTTACTGCGACACCACACGTCTGTGATTTGCGGGAAGATCCTCAAGACGTTGATAGTTACAAACAGCCAATCACGGACCATGAAGCAGACCTGCAGGTGTGCGCATAAGTCATTGATACAAACTGTTGCAGAATTCTTTTCACCAAAAATCGTTGGCTCTAACAACAAGGTTTGTGGCTCGAATGTAAATATGCCGTAGATTTAACGTCGATACAGGTTAAAGCTTAGTATGCTTATTTAGTTTGAAAACCGTTTATAGTCTATAGGCCGCTTTTTCAATTATAGAAACGACTACTGAAAATGTTAGTGGAAATTAAGATAGACTCTTAAGTAGGACTCGTCGTAATTAATGTATTTAGATACTGAACTAACGGTTCACACAATCAAGACAACGACATGGAAAATGTCGTGGTATATATTAAGGATCTACTCCAGCATTTATTTTGAGTGATTTTTGAAAACCACAGAAAACAGAATTCAGCATGGCCAGACTGGGAATCGAACCCTTGCCTTCCCGAATACAAAATAAAATTATTGGTTAAAACTGTTAATAAATCTCCTGACAAATCCTACATGCGTATGAGAACAGCTAAGGTAGGTAAATAAAGTGGGTTTAAGTACAAGCATTACATTGGGAGCAGGTGTGTTTGACGCACAGCTCTGAGCCTACATTGTTGCCAATTCCAGTTTCGAAAAAAAAATAGCAGGTACGATGTAATAAAAGTAATTATTAAGAAAACAACACCAGAAGTTGTTGCATGTTAAGTAAGTATTTTTATGCAAATGGTACTGTATTTTCCATTTTTAATTTTTTTCACAGACAAATTTACTACAGTTTTTTTTCCTTTGGCATGCAAAATACGATTTCGCAAATTGTATTATAGTTAATACTGCAGTCAAACTTTCGTCACCCACTAAAAATAATACTTCTGCGCTAAATGTCCTCGATATCCGCTAAATTTACATGAAAATCCACTAAGTTGACAGCACTGTAACGAAGTGTCTGCAGGCTGTTCGAGGGCTTATTAAAATAACCAATATCATTCGTAATCGTTTCATTTGACAAACACGTGTCTCACTAACATACCAGACGCACGACAAATTGCGTCGGTTCCGTATGAAATGACCAGCTTTCAGAATTTCGACCCAGTCGCCAACGGGCGCTGAGAGAGCAGGGTCACGCAATCAGCCCTTTGCTAAATGTAAAATTTTTGATCGTGACTGTTTTTTGTTTTTTAATGTACTGAATGTGTCACTAATATTCTATTCAAAATCCTTTATTTTCGGCAGTTTTCTAAAGAGAATACGTTGTTTTATATTTTCATTACTTATGGCGTGTAGCCTTTGACATCCAATTTAAGTGTAAATCATTTCATTTCAGTTAGTACTTTGGTATCAGCGAGTTGTACGCTGTCGTAATCACGAACATGTTGTCTCTGTCACTCCGTTATGCGAATTCTAAGCATGCTAGGAAGTATCCATAACAGAAAATTGTAGTCACCAGTAACGTCTACAGAACTAACATTATTTCGTTCAAATTGACCAAGCCTGGATTTCACTCTTGAGTAGCCTTAAAAATACAATGAAAAACTTTCCATTGATCTCTGGAAAGACGCCAGGCAGACAACCTGACATGTTGGCCGGGCAGAACAATACTTTCGACTGTGTCTGTGTGGCATACCAAACATCGGGGAACCCCTGTTACGTGTAGTCGTTGCCGCCATGTTGACGTAGAGTCCGAATTTCGCCAACTTTTCCTTTTAAAAAGCGCTATTGTGTATACAAATATGTTGACGTGTTTCCTATGTCTCAAAGCGGCCTCCGTAGCTTAGTCCTTCAGGCGCCGATCTACGAGAGATACTGGGTTCGAATCCGGGCTCAGAGCATGGATGTTGCTTTGTCCCTTCACATCAATTCACCCTCATGGGCTCTTAAGGGGGAGGTCACGCTAAATTTTAATTATTTTAATAATTTTTATGTTTGTACTAATTATGGTTTGTTGTGTAGGCATGTATCGTGACTATTTCTTACAGCAATGACATTTTCCTCTAGCTCTCTAAATTTTTGCGTAATGACGCGTCAGAGTCCGAATTTGCATAAAATGGTTTTATACAAAAAACGGAAAGCAACTGACTTGCAGTAATGAAGTAATTCAGAATGAAGAAAAGCGTCACGTCAAGGTATGTACAATAAACCCGTATTAAATTTTTTGTATTTTTAAAAATTTTTTGAAAATTTGCAATTTTTTATATTAATTTCGGCATTTATTTAAAATACAGAACATAACTATACAGTTTTTGTAAATACTTTGACGTAGCTCGCGACACTGTTCTTCACTGCGAATTACCTATTTCATTTCTGTTTGTTAGCGGGTTTCTATTTCTTGTATAAAACCAATTTATGCACATTTTGGGGGGACGCGTCGTTTTGCCTAAAAACGTTTTGCCTAAACACATTTTATCTACTTCGTTTTGCCTAAAATCATTTCTCCTAAAATAGTTTCGCCTAAAATCGTTTCGCCTAAAGTATTTTTGCCTAAAATCGTATTGCCTAAAATTGTTTCGCCTAAATTCGTTTCGCCTAAAATTTTTCGCCTAAAAATCGTTTCTCTT
>PNEQ01077408.1:13384-30111 GCA_003012365.1 Medauroidea extradentata | reverse complement strand
TGCTTTATGCCTTCCAGCATACAAGAGCTTATATTACTTTCCCTTACCAGGCCGGCAACATGTGGCCGCAGAACTAACACTAGCGACATGCTTTATGCCTTCCAGCATACAAGAGCTTATATTACTTTCCCTTACCAGGTCGGCAACATGTGGCCGCAGAACTAACACTAGCGACATGCTTTATGCCTTCCAGCATACAAGAGCTTATATTACTTTCCCTTACCAGGCCGGCAACATGTGGCCGCAGAAGAACTAACATAAGCGACTTGATAATAATGATTGGTTTATAAAGCGACATGCATGAAATCTTCCAGCATGTGAGAGCTCTATTTCTATCCATTGCCACGCTGTGAGATGTGATCATATGTAGCTCTGCTTCGTGGTCAATGATTGGGTGTAACTCACTTGTCTTGGGCGTTCTACTGGCAAATAACATATGGTGCAATAACAACCGTATCAATAAGAGACGTGTCTGAACAAAGACACGTTGCCAATAACTGTGAAGTAGAGCTGCCGGTGTGTGCAGAAGAAATTGAAACATAATGTTTCAAGAATCTTTTACAGACAAGCTCCTGGCTCTACTCATAAGCAGTCGCGGGTCATTTTGCCGAAATAATGATGTTTGAAGAATGTAGCGGTGAGTATAGATTGTTTACAAATATCACTCTCAAATATTTCAGCATGTATATAATGTTTTACTGTAGTAAGTCGGCATCTCGAACCAATTTTTCCAGTTAGTTTTTGTGGAAAATGCGAGCCTTATTTACGTTTTATGATCACATTGTTTTGGCACTATCAATTTCAGTTCATTACTAATAGTATTGCAAATTAATTTGTGGTTTTTTGGTAGGGTTATGAAAGGTTTGACGTGTGCTGTAGTCTCTGAGACAACCACGTCTACTAGCATTGGAAGGAAACTGCAGGGATGATGGTTTGATATATAACACTGAGGGAACTGAAGCGTTCAGAGTTATTGCTAACCTACATCACGTTCACTACTGGACACCAGCAATGGGAGGTTTTCGGAGACTCTAGTTATTCACTCGTGTTATTCTTTGCTTCGATTTGTAGTCTTTTTTACACTTTAGAACATCCCAACTCTACAAACTCTCCCCCCTCTCTCTCCCATACACAACTTTTCTTCTAGAAGTGAACTGTCACACGTTTTCTGCAAGGGCTCGAAACTATATCGCCAAAGCGGAGTCCGCCGTCCTGATAGCGTCGACACGACGGTTACAAATCTGCGCTGCTCAGTTTCTAATTCATATGTTTGTGAGTACGACTAGGGTTATTTCGAATTCCTTTGAAAGAGTCTTGCAAAGTGGAAAGATGGTAAATTATTCAGTGAAATATTGCGAACATGCGTAACTTCAGTGCTATTTCACCTCAGAAAACCAAAATTAGACGAAGGAATACAATAAAGAAAAAAACCGAATTGGTTATAGTCAGCACATACATTAACAATAAAACTAAAATTAGTAATAATAACGTTTGCGTTAACTACACTAATTTCGAAATGTTTATACTTTAGTTTTCTTTTTTTGTTTACTTCCGTCCACTCTTTTAAGTTTTCTGAGACGACGCAGCACTGCAATGGCGTATATCCATAACATTCCATTAATATTAGGGTTAGTTATACTATGGGTTAGGAAGATATCTAATTTATTTTGCTGGGTTCCTAGCGCTGTAGTGGAGAGGTGGGTTGTGATGCAAAGCGGATGTGGAGCGACAACCGGGAATGAAAGGCAAGAAAACGGGAAATCCCCGATAAAACCCGCTAACCTATACGACATCAAGCGATACGATTTTCACATGCGAAAATCTAGAGACCAACCACACCGGGAGTCGAGTCCGGGTCGCCTTTATGGGAGGTGAAGAACACAAGCCACTGCGACAACCGCTGCTCCTGGCACTCAGACAACGCAACGTTCGCTACACTATTTCAATTAAGATATTTCTTAAAACTTCATTAACATTGGCCTGTAAACTGTCCTTACTATTACCACGAATGTTCGTACCTTAAAAATAAGCAAGAGAAAAATGCACAAGACAAATTAGGGAGGGGCGGTAAACTAGGCTATTATTCCAGAAGCTTAATGCGATGTCTAGAAGGGGACGAGAAGTGAGATGGGGAAACGATAAGGGTGGAACATATAGTCATCTTAATAATCCTCCCTACTGCAACCCCAACCTGGCGACTATTAAAACAGAACTGCTTCAACAGGCAAACTGCAAAAATGAAAAGTGCTAACGTTATGATTCCACGGCGTAATTCTCCAAAGCTGGCTGGCTGAATCACTAAGCCGCTGGTAAACAATAACTGTAGCTGAGCCGGGATTACCGTCAGTGGAAGGCTGGGTTCACACACAGCCCACGGCTGCGTTATCCCCTTGCAAACATCTACCCTCTCCCTCGCCCCTGTTACTAGCTCCAGCACAATTGATTATTAATAGTCGGCTCATGGGAGTGGAAAATATTACCCTGGGAGGAACACACTTTCTGGTTCTTCATACAAGTCATAAGGATGGATTAAAATACTATTAAAATTAGTCTATATGATTGGAAAAATATTTCAAACTATGTGCCATTAAATACTCAGTTAAATTTTTTTTAGTGTTAGGTGAGTATTACGCACAGTCGTACTTAACTAACTTACAACGTCGAAATAATTACGTGATCTAGTATTTATATAGACACAGTAATATTATGCACAAGTCAGTCACAGCTTAACCAGTGAGCTTACGGATGTTACACAAATCGATCGCTTGCAAAATTGAAGTGATGGATAATATTTCTATATGCAATATTGCACAGTTTGAATGCGTCTGGAAAAGCTTCACAAAAAGAGTTATTTTTTTTTTAATTTGTATGTGTATTTATTTATTAAAACATTTACAATTTATGTTGCACCATTTTCTTGTACTACCAACACTTGCATTCATTTATTTAATTTATTCCCCGATTTACTAAAACATATTCGAAATTCTGTAGCGATAAACTAGAACATAATCAATTTTAGGTAATTATTAATTTTACTATACACACGTTAGCTCACTACTCGTCCAATGTCGTGGGCCGAAGTGCATATGTATGTTCACATTCCTGAACCAAAAATGATCATTTTACAGCAAGTGTTGGAAATGTTGACCGCAACTTCGATGCACAAACTACGGTGATATCTAAGGCTGCGGTTGTAGTAGTGGCTAAAGAACACGCCCCCTCCCTCCACTATTAGTCTGAGCGACATAGTGCAATGGAAACTCGTTCGAATCACATTCGGCAGCACCAGGGATCGATTACTGACGCCGGTCATCCTGATTTCGGTTTTCCACGCGGTTTCCCGAATTAACTCCAGACGAATGTTGGGGATGTTCCTTAACATAGGGGGGCTGCGGAGGCCGAGAGGTCAGACCTCTCGCCTCCCACCAAGGAGATCCAGGTTCGATTCCCGGCGAGCTTGGTCCCCGGATTTTACGCATGTGGGAATCGTGCCGGACGATGCCGTTGGTCGGCGGGTTTTCTCGGGGATCTTCGGTTTTCCCCGCCCCTTCATTCCGGCGCCGCGCCATACTCGCCTCATGTCACCCCTCACCAGCGATAAAGACCTCGAAGTTGATCGCTGACCAAAATCTCTCACTCACTCTATCTTAACATAGATCATGGTGTATTTCTTATCACGTTCATGTCATTGTGTCAAACTGTTTGTGTAACCGTTTCTGATGTCGTCGCTGTCGACGAGACGTGAAGCTCAATAACTCGCAAATATTTAAAAAGAAAACCGACTCACAGGATACTAAATTTCAAACCGATAAAACCAGTACAATTGCTCACATTCACTAAAAAAATAAACTAGAAAAGAGATTACTATATTTAAACAGCTGAACAGATTTCCTTGAATCATAGCTAAAAACCATCTCGATCACGTCAGCTTTCAAATAAAAATAACTGTATCAAAAATCGGTCCGTTCAGTTAGGAGCTACGAAGCCACAGACAGACACACAGATACACACAGACACGTCAAACTTGTAACACCACTATTTTGCGTCGGTGGTTGACAGAATAAGAAAACTCCGTCCTTTTATTTGTGGGAATGAATTACGGAAACGTCATTGTTAGGTTACATTTGACTATCGCAATGTGGCGCTTTCCTGAATATAATACAGTAGAATATAAACTTATCACCGCTTAAAATTGATACTGAAGCTGTATCCCTTCCGAAGCACTCGTTATTTCCTGCACCGGCAGAAAGAATTATAAAGGATGTAAGGTTAGGCCAAAATCAGGCGCTGCCAGTTCTCGTGAAACATGTACGCTGTGCACAAGTTGTTGTTGCGACGGAGATAGAAGAAGGGAGCACACAACACATTCAGTTCTATTGGTCACCTTCTACTCTTCTCTTGCAATATCGGCCAATCACATCTCGTGACGCGAAAACGGACAGTAACGCCAATTTCGCACAAAATTACCCATTCCCTTTCTCTCGAAATTGCCAGCTATCTGTATCTCTCTTACAAAGTGTGATAGAGAGAGATAGAGAGAGTGAGCGAGTGAAAGCGTTTAAGAGAGACAGTGAAAGAGAAAAAAAAATAGAAGTTCGCGCAATTATGACATAAATTATTACACGAAACCTTTTACAGATATTCTAGTACAACTTGTTCAGACAATTTAATGTAATCTGTTGCCTTGAAAACCAAACATTAATTACACAAGACTAAAATTGCTGGATTATTTTCCGCTTGAAAACAATTCAGAAATAAGATTTAATACAAAAAAAAATACTCTTTAAAAGTTAATAAATAACCGCAATTTTATTGAATCGCTTGTTGATGGTTACACTTCCAGTGTAATATTTATAAATAAATAAATATGGACATAAAACAAAATATAATGATCATAGAAAATATTCACGACTTTATTAAGAAACACACGAAGGGCGCAAATATAGGCGATTCAGGATAAAGTCACTACTTTCGAAACCCTACTTCTCTTTTCCTTCCATATAATTATAACTTTCCTTCTCTAGAATAAAGGTTAGTTGGAGACAAATCTATACATTAAGTTGGACAAATATTCCAGACTTTGTGTGAGGTGCTACTATTACAGAATAAAAATGCCGGGATTTCTTTCTCTGGATACTTCAGAAGCTCCGACCAAGTTTCATCAGCCCCAAGAGGTATGTGATTCATAGTAATGAAACCTCGTGCGCTTGGTTTCTTCTCACAAATAAGGAGCACTGTCGCATCTCCAAGAAACAGCCACACACGAGCTTCCACCCTTGGCGACAAGAGCAGAGTGTAAAATATAAACTTGCTCGGTATCCATGGCCAACCAGGCCTGCGATCACGGCAACCCTTGGTACGTCACCACCCTGGTGACGACCATGAAGAGAGTAAAGGCCTACACACAGTTAAATATTTAGCATTTGAATTTACGTTTCCCTTACTTTATGTATTTCGTCAATACACAATACAGATGTAAAGTTAAAGTAACAATAGTTGGAAAATGATTGTAAATCTCCTTTTTTATAGTGATATAAATCATTATCCATTTACCGTAAAAGCACATAATGTAGATATTAAAATAATAAACCCAATTATTAATATTATTTTCATTTAATATAATATTTTTCAGAACAAAAGAAACATCATCTATTGACGCAACTTAAAGTTTGTTTACGTATATTTCTCCAACGCTACTTACAAGGTTTTTCGAATACATTAAAGAAAAACCTGTTACTTTTTCACGAAATCCTGATACTGGAGAGTAAAACTGTACTCAGTAATAAACATTTTTCGTTCTGGCATACATAATCAGCTGGTTCTTTGCGAACGGCCATCTTGACTTTGACTTTAGGTTTCAGTTTATCGGAATCGTAAAGTTAATACTGGTTCACTTTAGCTTTGGCGACACCATTGCGTACGACTCCATAAGAAGTCATATATTGAAAGCTATCGTAAAGTCAAATGTTTAAGTCAAATGACCCCGGACACGACTGCACCTCGTGACGGCCATAGCAAGAGTCCCCCCCCCCCCCCGTCCAGCTGTCATACAAAAACACCCCCCTTACACATCCAACCAATCGTAGTCCTCTGTGGGCGGCTGACAAGGCCAAACAAGGCCTCTTTCCTCCGTATATATGTAATATTTTTATTCCGAATTAGCACAGGTTAACATTAACATACACTCGGAAGTATTTATAAAATGTAAACACTTCGAGTTAACTAATAATAAGGTTAACATTACATCACATTGCATGGGGTAATCGAAGCCACGCCCCTGTACTGAATTACTTCACAGCTTCCGAGCGTTGTCTCTGACACCAGCTCAAGGCCCCTGGCTAGCTCTCATCCTGTGTTTTCAACATTCCCTTCCCTACTGTTGCTGTATTAACTGGCCGTGACACAATTGGAAGCTCCTTTATTAATCCTGCACTTCTCGCCAGTATGTAAAACTAAATTAAATATAAATGACATTGAACAAATTATGGTAGTTAGGTAACATAAAGCAAATAATCCTGGTTACAGTGCAATTTCAACTGAGTCCCTGCGAACATCCCAATTTACTATTTATTTTTTTACATTGTACATTATATTTAACCACCATGAATGGAAAAAAGCCTATTACAAAATATATAGTTTCCTGCCACTTTTTAATATAAACAAACCAACTTAAGTAACAATAAAGTTTATAGATTCTTCCTGAACTCAAAAGTTCACGTCTGCGGTTGTAATAAATATTATTTGTAAATCATTATTCTAGACATGACTGTCTTCAACAATGCTCACTGTATCGCTAACCACATATAGGCTTGTATTCTTATATTTGTCCAGCAGGGGCATGATATAGTTAGAGTATCTAATAACAAAGTGCGCATAATTGTACTTGACTGTACGTGACTAACATGTATGTACAGAGTTGACTGTATTGTTGCGTGCCAAGTATGGGTCACACATGTATTGTCGCTAACTCACCCTCAACTCCTAAGCTTTCTACTGCCTCCTTCCATCTTCTCGCACTACTTGCTCATCATTTATGCTACTTTTAACATTATTACTTTCTTAATCCTAAACAATAGTAGATCCCGAAAAAAAAAATGTTCATCAGTTTTGTTAAACACTGTGTCAACTAATTATTTCAAAGTAAAATAAGCCAAGTTTTTAGTTGATTACGTAATTCAGGCAATTCTTATTAATGAATGACTACGGGTATTTCGTTTCGGATTCTTTTTTCGTATTTGTGTCGTCGTTGTGGGAACAATATTCCTTTCAGGGCAAGTATGTATGTTACAAATTTGTTGAAGCAGCTAATACTGGCTTTTATTTTATATATTTATTTTATTGTGAGGTATTCTGCAACCCGGAAACTTTCGCTCGCAATAGCGTATGTCCAGAAAAAGAAAACCACTCAGTTGATATAAAATGTAATCATTATACAACGATAATTGTATCGCAGTCAGGTTGGCTTCCTTGTTAATTGGTGGCAGACGAGAGGCACGCAGCGTGTGGCGCCGAGCCTATTGTAAAGCAATAATTCCGCGCCAGTTCGCTGAAGGCAAGCCTGGGGGGAGCAGGCAGTTACACGGCCGAATGAGTTAGTTGCTTCCTGGTTGGTTGAACGATGGTGAACTGTCACCCCCTTCCTCTCTTCCCTACCCCGTTCCCACCCCCGCCAAACATTGTCATAAGCGGTAATGGGAGAATTATATTGTCGCTGATCAAACAGAAGGGGTAGGTGCGCGCTCCGCAGGGGGTGTGTGTTGACGAGCGAGCGAGGGTTGAGCCGGGTAGGGGATGATGGTTGGCATGCACCAGTCAATATTTGCGCCACCCCCTGGAACTCCCTTCCTCTGGGCTGCGAGCTGTGCTCTGTAATTCCTCGTCCGCACGATTGCTTTTAAAGTAACTTTCATTTGGCCGACTACTGCCATTACTTCCCTCCCCCTTCTCCAACAAGGCTTTCCAGTGAGCACTGACCACTGTTGACACCCTCTCCTCACCCCCCCCTCCACACACATAACTCCCTGGGGCCACGTCGTAGATACCAGCATCGTAGGAAAGTTACTGAATCTCTACATTGGCAAGTGTTGTACCAATGGCAATGACGATCGCAAAATAGTTTCTTAATATTTATTTAGTTTTATTCTAAATTGTTTTAACGTGTAGTAAGTTAATGACTTTGAATAATTCTTGCAACAGCGGAAGATAATTTCATGAAATATTGTAAGCGTTTGTCATTGCTATGCTATGAAGTCCCAGTAAACCAAGGATGAAAAAAGGAAAACAAGAAACAAGCTGACTTGACTGCAGTAAGCGCGTGTATAAATATAAATAAAATATTAAATTGTTCCAAGAGGAATTCTGTCAAATCACAGAAGATAAAAAGGAACTAAAAGTTAAAGGTCGATCCAAATAACCTAACGAAAAAATAATGAAAAATTGAGTAGCAAAATAAATAAAGCAACAGGCAATAATTAGAACGAAGGAGGTTAATGTTACACACAAAACTGGATGGCCGAACAACGAGGTCACTGTCACAATACTAGAGGAAACAACGATGAAAACGGAAGAACATAGGAGCCAGTTGCAAATGTATTATTAGCTGACATTTTCCCCTGTCTTCAGGCAGACTTAAATATCGCCGTATTGACTACAATCATTGAGTATCCTTACTCAATGTTACAACGGAGCTCAACATTTTTGTAAGCCCAGCATGTGAATCTTGGCTGGTGCCTTCGGAAACAGACAAAAATTAACTATCTCTATGCGTTTGCCTCCACACGTGCTGAAGTTTAACATAGGCATTGTATCGTTGCCGTTGAAAACTACAATAAGTTTGTAAATAATCGGTTGGCTCTAGCACATTTTTTTTTGCATGCATATAACAAGAATCGGAGCTCGTGAATCTTGGGACCAAGTTGACCGTCTTCCAGATCTTCCTTCATTGGGAGGCGGGAGGCTTTGATTACCTTTTTAATTAAATATATGTTTTAAAATTTATATTCGTATTGCTTGCCAGGTTAAGGTGGCCGTCTACCCAACCCGCTCAGCAGTGTGAAAAACTTCAGCCGACACAAGTTTATTCGAAAAACTTTGTGGGTCCAGTCTACTTACGAATATCATTCAAAGAAATTTGCACGCCTGTATACCCTTGTCAGTTCCTGTATTAATCTTTAAAGGTTATATTCTCTCTGCCAAAAATGGCAAAAATGGATGTTGTCGCGATCCTTTCTAGGCACGATTATTATGGTTCATAATATTTTTAAAAGTATAGGCGGGTAAGACGCTCCTTTATCACAAATTCTGCGTCACAGAATGACAGCGTTACCTCTGAATGTTTCATAGAGACGAGTTTTCGGCGAGAAGACTGCACGCCATTTCAGTGAATTATGCCTAGAGACCAAGGGGAGCCGTGATTATCATGTTGTGTCGTCCTTACCACTTTTGCACTTCTAATCCTCAAACATTCAAAATACGTTCATGCATACAGCCACCTTACCGCAAGGGCCATCATAGGTGGAGACGGAAAATCCAATCCTCCTCCCAACCCCTGCCAGAAGTTTGAGTCTTTTTACTGGTCCAGGCTGTCCCTTCTCTTCCTGTTCGTTCTCCCTTCCCTGGATTGAAATTATTCCTCTATCTCATTACCCACCTCCCCGTCCCGAAGGAAATGCCACTCAAGTGCCTCACGCCCCCCAGTATTAGCAATTTTCAGGCCGTCGACTCTGGTGGCTGTCCAGCGACCCGGGGGAACCACTCCCACCACCGAGGGACCACGTTCTGCCCCGGCCTGCTAACGAGAGATCTTCCCTTTCTGTTCAGGACAGCCTGCTAGTCAACCAAGGTCACAGTTTCTACGGAGAACAGCGTTGTGGTAACCGTCATGGTGCCCCTTTCGTATTATTTTTTTTACAAAAATTTTTATGATAATGTAAATGCTTTATGGTCCTCTGCTTTGATGTTGTTACTAAAACCGAATAATGCGTTGGAATGATTCCTTATGCAGAACAATGTGCCATGCAATTTGTAATGATATAATATACTGTTATGTTACTATACATCATATAAAACAACTTGTAACTGGGCCTAGCTGCCTGTCGACCTCAGCAGCTGAGATTAGCCCGTGAAACACCTTAGATTTCATAGCATTATTGAGTCTTCTAATACGCGAATACTATAATATTTGAATTTCTTCTTTGAGAGATCCATGATTTGATCCTCCCATAGCCTGAGCGTTGAGGAGTCCACCGGCCTGCCCCTAGTCTCTTTTGCTATGATTGCCCATGGACTTCACATCAACATGGAGGAAGGTACCATACCAAGTGTAGGGACTTCCCGGGAGTTCCGCACTTTAGCTCGTCACCCGAAGTGACTATATAGAAGTGTCACAAGAAGGTAATGAGTTCCCTTGAGCTACGGGAGGCTACCTGAGTCCTTCTGTCTACCATGATCAGTGTACTTTCCGCCACTAGGCCCGGCAATGGATCTGAAACTTCTTATATAATCAGGAATCACTATAACTACCAGGTGGAAGCTGCAACAGTAGCCGGCACGCAGGAAGAGACTACATCATGATTTCATTAGTCAACACGAGGTCGCGCCGGATTTAAGGCCAAGTTCTCTTGTTTTTACTGTTTTTGCAATATTAATGTTTTAAATCATAAACGAGAGCAGATATCAAAAATATATTTGGCGTTTTTGTTTAGGTTTGTTTATACCATATTGGCCAAATTTTTTCAACACAGTAAATATTAATTGCTTTAACTAATTACGTAATAAACAAAAGTTATGTTAGTTAATTTATTAGTATAAACCAGTGGTTCTCATACTTTTTTCAGATCACCGCCCCCTTAGGTCCACAAATCAATTCCCGGCGCTCCCTACCCCTTACATTTTTATGAAGTTATAAAAATTGTTACTCAGAATATTAGTTTTTGCAACTTACTAAGGAATGTAATAGCAATACATTTCAAAACAATAGCAAATTTTTACTATACTACAAATAGTTAACTTATTGGCTGCAGAGAAATTATATCTTTTGAAGGTTTTGTATTATCCGACAGTGGAACCAACGCTTCTATAAATTCTTAGTGTGACAAAAGCAATAAAATCCAGTAAAACAATAACTTAAAATTCGGTTACACACAGATAACTGATGAATTGGCTGTAAAGAAATAATATATTTTGAAGTCCTTGCCATTCAACAATTACACACATCAGACAATTAGTACAACACTTTTATACCTTCCTTGTAGGATTAATGCCATACAATGCAATACGATAACAAATTAAAATTCATTCACACCTAGATAACTGATGAACTAGATGCAAAGAAATAATGCATTTTGAAATATTTGTCATTTAACAATTATTTATCAGACAACGAGTATGATACTTCTATAAAAGTTCGTAATGGTATTGTTGCCATACAATTCAATACAATAAAACTGAACATTCAGTTACTGTTACATATAGAAATCTGATGATCTGGTTGCAAATAAATAATATATTTTCAAGTATTATTTATATATATTAAAAAATTACGCATATCAGATTGTGAGTACAACACTTCTATAAATTTATAATGTGATGGATACAATACAATTCAATACGATGGTAAAGTAATGAACTTTTCTAATTAAATAGTATTTTGGAAATCTTAGTAACTTAACAATGACATTTAGGCATAAATGAGGCCTACAATACTTCTACTAATTTCTAATGTGACGGATGGGCTTGATGATGTGATGTTAGTTTCCCGGTGACCGGTTTGAAGACACTCAACATGAGTCTTAAATCACCACATTTGCAAACCTGGAGTCGATTTCTTTGCTTGGTGAGGAGGAAGCCGACAACACTGAAACCACGTTCCACTAAATATGATGTGCGGAACGGAATCACGAGCTTCTTAATGCAGGTAACGATTTGGAATTTCCTTTTGTAACCAAAAATCTTGGTTTGAATTCTTGAAGTTCAGCTTCAGTTGAAAATCACTTATAGTGCAGTTACTTCCTCCTCAAATGGTCCATCCACAGTATCTGAAAATATATTTATCATCCAGTCTGGAATTTCCAGTGCGAGAAGATCCTTGAATCGCTCCGACATATCTTCATGCAGCAAATTTAGGTGGTCACAGAAAACTTGCAAAAGATCATCTTGAATCCAGATTTTCTGTTCTATCTTAGTAAAACTTGGAAATTGATATAGCTCTCGGTGGCTTATGTTGTGTTCGAGTAGACTTACTTCTGCGATAAATGTACTCGCGACAGATTTGGCCTTAAAAAGATTGGTGTAATTTCCTTGCAACTGCAAGTTCATTTTACTGAACTTCGCAAATAGGCCAGACAAGTACGCAACATCATGCCGCACTTCTTTGAGTTCCTCACTGATCAGAACATCATTGCCTTCAAAAGAACTTCACAACAGTATCAAAAATGTTGTAAAAGCCTCTCAAACAATTTCCTTTTGATAGTGAACGAACGTCAGTAAAAAGCAACAAACGTCCGAAGTCTTCATCATTCTCAGCTTAAAGCTCCCGAAAGAGCACGAGATTTAATTTTATCCACTGCTGTATGTAATGAGATGTGTAGGCGGCCACTGAGGATTTTTGCCACCAGATGTTGTCGATGAATCACACAGTGAATTGTAATTAGATTTGGCACTAATTTTCTCAAGTAAGTGATGCATCCACGATAACGACCAGTCATTGACGGTACTCCATCACTTGCACAAGTGAGAGTGTTAGTAAGTGGAAACACCTTTTCATTAAAGAACAGCTCAACCACATGGAATATTGATTCTCCTTTAGTATCGGTTTTTTAGTTCCTTTGAAAATACCAACTCTTGAATCAGGGTTTTATCTGTTATAAAATGTACAGAAGCGAGAAGCAAAGATTAATTGCCTGGTAAAGTTGATTCGTCCAGACGTAAACCAAGTTCTGTTGTATTTAGAGCAGCGTGCGTGTCTTCTACATCCGCAGCCATTTCATCTATGAGTCTTTGCACTGAACTGTTACTGAGAGGAATCATTGTAATATCGTGTGGTGGCTTAAGCAAAACAGTGCTCAAAACTTCACTCAATGCTGGTAGGATTAGTTCTTCACCAATTGTATGTTGCTTTCCAGAGTTTAAATCAACAATGAAATGTTGTATGATGCATGTAATCCATCCATTTGTTGCTGTGAAGCATGTTTGACGTTGTTGACCGCTTATGAAATTTGTCAGGAAGTGACTGAAAAAAGCAAAGTTATTATTTGCCTTGTCAGGTTGTGCCTTCTTGCAATGTTCATTCAGTCTGGAAGGCGTCATTGCCTCGTTAGAAAATTGCTTTTCCCATAAAAGGCGTGCGGGTAGCTGCTGGTTTGATGGTGAAGGAATAAATCCATACATAAGATAATCCACGCCATATTGTCTGCATTTTTTCTACTTTCTGGTTCTGCTATTTTTAGCCTAAAAAATAATTCAAGCCATGAAAATGAATAACAGTAATGTTTGTTAAATAATATCACAAAATTGCAAAAAAAAAAAAAAAAAAAGTATAACGTTAGTGAAACCTTATTAACTCATATTCCTATGTATTTTTTTTATTTATTATATTCCTTTGAATCTCAAGTAGCTACTCATAAATTTTAAGGCTCCGCTACAGTTGATTTAGCCCACACACAGCACGCACGGGTACAACACACAAACGTCATGAACCTGGCTGCTACAAACGAAAATAGCACAGACACAGAACTGCCGAGTGTTTACAAAACATTGGAGAATAGCCAATCAATGAATTTCACATACATATTTTGGTAGCATTGAGTTTAAATATTCCTCTGACCTCTTTGTTATTTATGCTCCTTCTTTGTGATTTTCAATCTTTGATATACAAGGCACGTGTAAGTAATCGAGCACTACTTGTCAGAAAGAGTAAAATAATAATTTCATTGTCAATATTTTTTAAACTATACGAAACAATGTGGTCACCTGTATTAAATATATTTCTGGCCGGAGACGTATTTTGCAAGGCCACTTGAGAACAAAACCGAAGAAATATTGGTCTTAGCATTGTAAATACAATATTTATATTCTGGGACATTCAAAAACATTTCAACCAATTTAGAAAAAAAATTGTTGCCACGTAAGTTCATAAAAAAATTTCTATTTTTTCCAAGGAATATTATTGGTGCTGAGAAGTCAAAACTAACTGTCATAAAATGTATTTCCTGTACATTTACTCTGAGTAGTTGTTTAAAGATGTTAGTGTGTGCCATTTTTAGCATTTTCAAGAATTTGCGAAAAATTCTGTAAAACCTACATTTAAAACCCAATTTTAACAAATTCGAAAACTGATTTGTTTAATAAAAAGAGATGTTTCTCAAGATGTACACAAATTTCACTCTTATAATTTTAAAAGGTCATTATAATCAAGGTCAAAGTACGTGATGGAATTATACTTTTTTTTTTTTTTTTTTTTTTTTCATTTTCAAGGCAAAATTTATACTTGAAGGAGACACAACATCTCAACAAGTTTTTGTGTGTTAAAACTATGACAACAATACTTATAAAAAATACTGCGACACCCGCAGTGTTTTGTCCCCTTGACCTTTTATAAGCTCCCGGAAATGAGAATTTTTTCAAAAATTTACTTTTTTGTTAAGCCATACCTCCTATGACGGATGTGAAAAAATTGACTTTATTTGTGTGAAAAGTTAGTTAGGTGTGTAACAACATATTACAATTCAGCGTAGGTGATCTGCAGGATAATGAAAATATTGTCATCGGAGATTTCTCAGAAAATTCTACCTTTGTTGTTCAAGCTGAAGTTCAAAGTTTCCATTGGGTCAACGAGCAAGCAACACTTCACCCGTTTGACATGTGTTACAGAGAGAAATTAGAAAACACTGTAGTTTCGAATAGTTATTGTTTCATAAGTGATAACATGAAGCATAATACTTTGGCAGTGTGTGCACACCAACAGCGACTTGTTTCTGAAATATCTGCATCACTTCCCTTCATAAACAAAATAATATATTTTTCAGATGGTGCAAGGGCTCAATATAAAAACAAGAAAACTTTCATTAACCTTCGTTACCACAATAACGATTTTCATAAAGAGACAGAATGGAATTTTTTTGCTACATCCCATTGAAAAGGTCCACGTGATGGAGTAGGCGGGACCGTGAAGCGGCTAATATCCAAGGCTTCTCTTCAAAGAGACCTCAGGACTTTTGCAAGTCCAATATAACAGGCATTATAGCAATAAAATCAATAAAAAGGACATTGAAATTGCAACTAGCCATTCACATGACAGATTTGAAAAAGCTCAGCAAGTACCAAAAACACGAGAAAAACATCGTTTTGTACCTCTTGACACTCAACAAATTCGGTGCTATAAAACATCAATTTTAAATGAATTTCAGGATGCTACACTAGCTAATCTTCCAATTGATGTAGTGCCTGTGGTTAAAGAAAAGGATTACATAACCAGTGTATATGAGTCTAGATGGTGGATAGGAGAAGTAACTAAAGTGAATTGGAATTAAGAAGACCGTGCTGTCCACTTCTTCCATCCAGTAGGACCCGCAACGACTTTTTATAAATCAGTAAATGACAGTGCATGTGTGCCGTTTACAAACATTATAAAAGTTATTTCTGTGAGTGAATTCGGAACAAGCACTGGAAAAGTGAGAAATATAGACTCAAGGACAAGCTTAGAATTATCTCAATTACTGGATCTCAAAAATAAGCGGAAATGGAAGACTCGAGACAGAATGTAGAAAACCAAGTTAGACAAGGCAACCTATTTAACTGTTCGAGAACAGAAGACTTGCCTTTTTGTGAGGTAAATATAATTGCCATTTTTGTATAGTATACCTACCTGGAAAATCTTACAATTTTTATTTTTATTGTGGGATACACAAACGTTTATCATTAGTGTTTTGATCATATTGTATGTTTTTGATTACAAGAATTATTTTTTGAACGCAGCAAGTTAATCATGAAAAACGGAGGGGGGGGGGAATGGTTTTTTTCTGAAATTCATACAATATTTTCATTATTCTGCAGATCACCTACTTTTAATTTTAGTATGTTGTTACACACCTAACTAAATTTCCACACAAATAAAATCAAGTTTTTTTACATCCCCATAGGAGTTATGACTTAACATACATTGTTAATTTTTTAAAAATGCTTATTTTCGGGAGCTTATAAAAAGTCAAGGGGACAAAACACCTCGGGTGTCGCAGTATTTTTTATAAGTATTGTTGCCATAGTTTTAACACACAAGAACTTGTTGAGATGTTGTGTCCCCTTCAAGTACAAATTTCGACTTGAAAATAAAAAAAATGTTTAGTTCCATTATGTACTTTAACTTTAACTATAATGACCTTTTAAAATTATAAGAGTAAAATTTGTGTACGTACTAAGAAACATATCTTTTTACTGGAAAAATCGGTTTTTGATTTGTTAAAATTGGTTTTTAAATGAAGGTGGTAAAGAATTTTTCGCAGATGCTTGAAAATGCTAAAATGGCACACATTGACATCTTCAAACAGCTGCTCAGAGTAAATGTGCTGGAAATAAAATTTTTAAATTGCTTTTTAACTCTTAAAGCATGCATACATGAATGTAGAAAAATTTCAGTTTTTTTTTTTTTTTTTTTTTTTTTTTTTTTTTTTTTTTTTTTTTTTTTTTTTTTTTTTTTTTTTTTTTTTTTTTTTTTTTTTTTTTTTTTTTTTTTT
>PNEQ01077408.1:0-13284 GCA_003012365.1 Medauroidea extradentata | reverse complement strand
TACTTTTTTATTTGTAAATTATATGGATTGCTGGCAACTTATCAATTTAAAAACTCATTTGTTGGTATGAGCTCAGCAATATCCCCGACTTGATTGGCCTATCAGCGCCCCCTGCCGCCCACGTGCCTCTTAACGCCCCCCTGTCACCCCCTTGGAACTTATCGCTCCCTAGGTAAGCCCTACGTCACGTATTTAACTATGGCTAAAGGAGAAAAAAGAAAGTAACAGCAATTACGGAAAACGTAGTAGGACATTTACCATATCTAATAATTATGACATCAAATACGTCAAATTAATAAGAAACACAAATTTATAGCGGCCCAACCCAAACAAAATAACGAACAGCTGACACCAGCGGCCATTTTCTAACACAGACTACATGGACGCACAAGGCCGTCATAAACCGCATGTCTTCGTTCTTATATACTCGTTCAGGGTATTACGGTTACGGTTATTGCGTACATGTTTGCATCGTAAACCGACCTTTAACGTACATACACGACACAACAATTACCAAGTTTTAATTTGGTGTGACTGAAGCCGCTGCCAACATATGATCTGCGAAACATCTCCTCCTTGTTTTACCTGGTATTTCCATCATTCGTGTTACCGTAACCGGGTTTAGGTGCATCTACTATCAGGCCTATTTTTAAACGAAACTGCTCTTGTATTTCCAACTTCTTCTGCTTTATTTGAGTTTTATCACAGTCTGTTCTCATTTGCAGATTTTTATAGGTAGCTTGCAAGCCAGATGTAATATGGACTCAAATAAACGGATTCTGGCATGTAAGATAGAAAGGCCAAATCCAAGTGCTTCGGTATTAACTTCCTTCTTGATGTTTAAATTGTTGAAATCCCTTGCTGTTAATCCGCATATGTAACATCTCATTGTAGAAGCCGTGTTGGCTGCAACATTGCACACCTTACCATCCACCATAGTGAGCAGCATTGTGTGCTTTACCGAGTAAGTTTTGTCTATCAACACAACTTTAGTTTCTGCTAACACACTTGTTGCATGTCGTATGGCATATATTTCTTCGTTTATTACATCACTGGTCTCTTTAATATAGCGAAGTCGTATGAGGTGACAATATCGCGGGGCGGAAGGAGTCGGATTCTACCAAATCACTTTATTGTTCGTAGAACACGAAAGTTGGAGGGGCACAAAAGAATTTACGAACAAGTTAGCATCAGAATCTGATTCATTGTCAAACTTCTGTTTATATTGAACCTGTTGAGCTCCATCACAGCTATACTTGCACATTATAACTTATGTCTCTCTCTCTTCTTCTTCCAACCGAAGTAATACTTCTTCTAAATATGTCAACAATCCTGTGACTGTATGATGCATCAAGCTTTGAAGCTTTACTTCGGCACAGGTTTCAGTTACCCGGTATGCTTCCTTGTCAGGGCAACACCCCAGTTTCTGTTTCTGCAGGGTGCTATAACAAGGATTCAAGCTTTTATGAGCGCTCCTTATTATCCCGTACTGTCTTCTGGACAGTCCTGCTTCCACAAACATCGACGAAGCCTGCACTGCAGTCAGTGACGAGATAGTATTTTCTTGTTGCACAAGTCTCACTGTTCTCTTGTACTTCGTAGCTTGCTCTGGTGAACTGCTGATATGTTGCAGAACTAAAGAAGCATCTCTCTGTCCGCTCACTGCCAACTTTGAATACGTAGCAAAGGTAAGCACTTCTAAATCAGTGTGTTTACGTAATTCTTCTGTTTTTCGTCTTTTTCTTCTTTCGCTTGATTTACTGAATCGCTTTGATGTCCTTCTGGTCGACATGCTATCTTTGGTATTACAAATGTACCTTCAACCCAATCTTTAATTTTCTTCAAAAATAATTTCTCTTTTCTTTGTGCTTCAACCCATCTTCGCTTCATTTCAAACTTGATACGCGACAAATCATGCATAATGTCTTGCACGTGTTCTTCATTAAATTTATCAAGATGTAGCAGGTAGTTTTCCAAATATTCCAACTTTTCGTTAGTGTTATTTAAATATTATTGCTGCATGATGGTAAATAAATGTTTTCGAGTCATAACTCTGACGTTTGACGGCCCTGAAACAAATTACACATGATGTATAGAGCAATGCCTATTTTTTCATTGTCACACCAACTGACATTCGAATAGCATTATCTCGTAAAGTCGCAAAAATTCGCAATACATCTTTATCTATCCTACAAAGGAAATATTGAGATTTAATATGCATCTAGAATCAACGCCGAGAAATTTTGGGAGATTAAACAGACTGGCTCATTCTATACACTTCTATCGAATCACTAAACGAATGCAATGACATCACTTTAAACCGCTACAGTCACTTCATTATATAAGATAGCTTAACAACAAAACAATACACGTTTTCACACATACCTGCTTTATCACAATCTATGATTTGTACTTCTTAATCTGTCCAAGCGTAAACACAAAATATTATGTAATGTACGTGTGCACAGTACACGCAGAGAAACTTTACACGCACTCGCGATGATGACCACGTTCTGACTAACATTAACGGCACCTGCCTAGTTTGACGTCCGGGAGAGACGTTGTATGCAATCCCCCCAACACTTGGCTTTTCAAAACAATTTATTTTTAACACTTCTGCGTTCACATATTAGTATTTAACTTTTGGTTGGCCAGATAGCTCAAATACCCCACTGTGCGGCGTGCAGAGTTTTGTCCGTTACAAGATTATTCGCAAACTTCTTACCGTGCGTAAGTAAAGTCTACCTAGTAATAGCAGTCAAAGAACATTACACATGTGTATACCCATTTCAGGTCCTCGGTGTATCTCTAAAGTTAATTTTTACGCTGTAGAAAAAGACGAAAATTAGTGTTTTCAGAAGACTGTACGTCAGTTCAGCGGCTTGCACCTAGAGACCAGGGTGAGTTGTGATGTGCGTGTTGTGTCGTCCTTAGTGTTCCCGCACTTCTAGGCCTCAGACACGCAATATTCGTCCACACATGCGGTTACCTTAACATTCGTAGGTCTCGTGCAACCGCAGCTCTGGGAGGCTTCATCTTGTCTCAGTCCCAGTGGTCTTAATACTTTATTAAGATTCACGTTCTGAAGGGTTTGTTATTATTATTGTTATTATTATTATTTTCATCGTTGATCGCAACATGCCCAACCCAGCTATACAGGATGTACCACTCCTTGTGGAGAAAATTCTCATTTTGATTTGTGTCAGTGATCTATAGTCAGGTGAGTTACTGAAACCATCTCTTTATATGGACAGTACCGTGTACGATTCTGTGTACATATTTCTGTACCTAGTTGTTACTAAACATTATGAGGTAGTTTTGTGGTTGTCATTAAAACGGGAAGTATAAATATCCTTAAATTTTGTAACACTTCTGAATAATTGTGCTTTGGTAATTCATATACTATTTACATAATATACGTTAAGATATATAAGTAGAGCACGTTAAGCTCAACATTTTATATACAGATAGCGCACGTTAAGTTAAACCTTTGCAATATGGCACTGAACATATTACATTCAGTAGTATGAAGTTATTTAAAACAAGCCGACACAAGATAATATATTTATGTTTAATAATTGCAAGATACTGCAGGTACTAATTTATGTACTATTTGTTAAAATGCACATTTATAAAAGGTTGAACACGTGACGCTGTAGTTAGGCGTTTTGAAAGCTACAATAAGAAGTTCTTAGTAATTTCAATGACAATAATGTTATGATTCGTAAACAGAAAATTACACTTGCGGTGAGACTCAACCTTAAGCTTCTTTAATGACGTTAAAGTTACTGTCTCTGGCCACAATAAAATTACTTTGTAAGTAATTGCTGTTTACTTTACTGTGAATAGCTCTATGTTATATTTTTCACAAGCATTTTCCGACAATAACTCATTTTACCGTCCGTCCTTCACAGATTAAGTCTATGTTCCTCGACATGCTTATGTTCGCTGAATTATGCAGGTAGTACACAATAAGATTCATGGCCTTGTGGAATGAGAATGCTGATTAAATCACACAGGACGTTTGACCTTGAACTCAACGTTGTGTATACTCTGTAAAAATAATTATATTAATTTACATTTATATTACTTCATTAATTTAATTTATTTATCTTGTTTATACAGGTACGAAATTTAGCTCTTAGGCCAGTTTACGATTTGCCGTGTGTAACACATACTTATTGTCATTTTCGTAATGAAATAAAAAATAGTAGATAATTGTATACAATAAGTGTGAAAATAAATATAGATAAAACAGTAATCCATAAAATAGTATATACAAATGATATAATGAAATGAGGTATAATTCTGTGGCTGATATAATAACAAATAGGTTTCGCAGAATTAAATTGCAGATCGGTTAAGTGATATCAGAATTACAAATATGTAATGCTACATACGTAATACTCAACATATATTATTATTACTGTTTATCAAACGTGTGTGCCTCACGAGGAATAATATCGCAGAGGATACAAGTATTATCACTCTGAACGAGGTAGGGACGAAGTGAAGTTAGGACGGGTAGTATTATTACTCTGGACGAGGTAGGGTCGAAGTGAAGTTAGGACGGGTAGTATTGTCCTAGAAACAAACCTGTCGCCAAGTCAGCCCGAAGAAAGGACTAGAGGACTTGACATGAGGCTGGAGTATCGGTGGAATACAAGAATATGGGAAAATGAGAAACCACCGAGAAAACACGAAAAATATTAGCAGCTAGTGTTGAAAGTTCATGGATGTATGTATTGTAGCATTATAAAACTCAGAATGTTGCCACGTAGGCCTACTACACTGAATTTTTTAACTTCTTTATTGAATCAAAGTGACTGTTCATACAGATATAGTTTTTAATTATGATATGAGATTTGAAAGATAAAATTTTTTTCGACATACATGTCGGTGTTAACAGATACATATATTTACTTGATATTGTTGGAAATAAAAGGTTTTGAGCAAAATTTTACGAAAATTGTCGATTATATTGCCAATTAATTCTCAATACACACTTGAACATGACAATTTATTCTATATTTATTTGCAGTGATGGTATTTAGTTCAAGGAAAATTTACACGTATAACGTCATTCCAAATTGTGTTTTGGAAATTTACAGAATAATGATACGTGCGTGTTAAAACACAGAGTGAAAGGGTAAAAAATTTTGGTCATGTTATCTGCTTTAAACCATTGTTGCTTACCATTCCTGACCACGATAAGTAGGCCAATTCAGTTTGTTGTAACATACATTCTTATAACTATGAAAGAAACATATTTGCATTTGAAGTGAGGCTAAAATTCTTGCCAGAGTAGTGTGGGTAAACAGAGTGTTTATGTAGAAGGCGTATCGTGTCATTTCTTGTCCAAACAGGAAGAGTTTTGCTTGTGTTACCCTCCAAGGAAGTGTTTTGTCAGTGAACGGTTGTATCTACGTCAGGACAATGATGGATCACCTTCTCACACGCATCTCTCAACTGCGGCCAAGCTGAAGGGGAAAAGAAGACGCGGAAAACTATTTGACCCTTCGAGTTAGAGGGAACACAGTAAAAACATTCGAACTTTTACAAGAAAATGCTTGTAAAATAATATCAAGTAATTTATCTGTCCAGGCAGTACAACACGAATGCCGCAGGTCATTAAAGTGGTCGAAATGTCCCAAATACCTGTGGGCACTAGTGTGATATATTTTTTTATGAGTACGGTGTTTGATGTAATACAGAATAACCGTCAAAGGCGTGTCACATTTAACAAAATATTTTGTACTTTTACAAAATATCCTTTGAAACTGGTTGCCAAAAAAATTTCTGGCACTTTAAGCAATTGTAAAATGTGCAAGAACTTATTCGTAAATATACAGTTATTATTTGTAAATACACGAAAATGTTTTTGTAAATATACAGACATATTTGTATATTTACAAGCATTTCCTATAAAGTTAACACAAGTTTTGTAAAATTACGAAAATATATTTTGGAAACTGGTTTCCAAAGAACTTATTGTAGAAGTACTAACTTTTTTTTTTTTTTTTTGCTGTGAAGGAGTTGCAGTTGTTGCGTCGAGAGAGTTTATTAAACCTCGTAAGTTTGCGGTTACACTGGGTATAGAACTACTTCAATTAAACTTGTTCAGCTTTATGGAGTGGTTACACGAACTTCAAGATAGTTTCAGTTGAATTCTCATCTCATTCAAAGTAAACTAGTTTCATACGTAGTTTCGAACGATGTACCTTTTTTGCTGCTCTCCTATTGGCTGCTTCGAGTAACGATCTATGTAACACATTTTTGGAGCGACGTTTTATAATTTTTTTTTTCATGAATTTTAGACGCACACAAGAAATGCAGTTTGATTCCTTATGATAAGTAGAAAGTAACGAATGTTGAGTGCATATGATGATAACTAAATATGGCACATTTCAGGCTCCAAGTTTATTGAGATAAGGTAATTTATATTATTCTGTTTATAGGCGTGTAACCTCGCAAACATGCTTAGTTTTAAACGCGTTAAAACATGACTGCTGAATGTTTTCACCTAAACATTTTTAAGACCTTAAGTGAGAGAGTAACTTAAAGCCTTGGAAACTAAATTACTGTTTAGAATTATTAACGGCATTCGTTTAGCGAAGAAAGAGCCAGTATAAGTGATAAACGAGAACGAAGTACACAAAAAAATAAACAAATCAAACAGCATCATTTAGGCTAAGTAACGTCATTTCCACAAATGACTTTTTCGGCAAGTAACTACATATTACATAGACGCGTATATTTTTAAGTAACTTGCGAAGTTATGATACAATGAACGGATTTTCTTAGCATTAAAAGATGGTTATTTCGGTGATGCTGTACCTCGGCAAGAACAATGAGGCAAGGGGCTCAGTTATCTCACACGATATTGCTTTGAGACAAATATCATGATCTGAGTTGCCGTGAGGAATATATTACTACGTGAATTAAACATGAAACAAATATTTTATAGGTGTTTTCGAGTAATTCTAGATATAGAATATATACACAGCCTAAAAGGTATGCCAGCGCCAAGAGAACAATAAAGCAAGCGATTTCATGAATATGGGTTCGATTATACTTAGTCCCGTCTAATATTATATAAAATAGCACTCTCGCCCGGGTTACACAACCCCCTTAAGGGGTGTGTTAGATTTTTTTTATTTCCAGTTCGACAATATATAGGATATATCCTTGATAAGCTGTTTGACATAAATAATAATGGAATGTTTAATTAAAGATTACATACTGTATAACAATATTACGATCTCCAAAATTCATCACAAATAACTTATATTTCTCAACATTGCCACATTTACTAAAAACATTTTAAAACAAAAGTTATCCTCGAAAATTGATAAATAAAACTTAGCATCTAGTTCTCACTTTAAGAGTCGGCTTTACTCTCCACATTGGATGGTTTGATTTCTGGGTTTTGTTTTCTCAATTCTGTGAAGAAACATTTTAATCCTGCGGTTGTATTTACCTTGCACTATACTACATGCACCGTGATTTAACTGTTGACGTATAGTTAGGCCGCAACCAGTGAAACCATTTTTGATTCATAATTTTCTAAGGTGATTACGGTCTAAATTCGTGTCAACATTTAAACTGTGAAGCCTGTGCTGTAGGACAAAGTAAATAGAACACTCTATAATCGTAAGCCTAAACATTTACACATTTTTCTTCTCCGAAATTAAAAAAAAAGCGAAAAATAAAGTAATCTAATACTATGGGGGTTGATGCCGAGCCTTATGCCAGAATCACAATGGCGCGACAGAAGCGACGCGAAAGCCGATATTTGAAAAACAATTGATGTCCGCCAGTCAGGGTCGGTGTTTCTGTTACGTCAACACGATAGCTTCGATGCTGAAATGGCTAGTTAATCTCATTCGTGTCGCTTCTGTCTTTCTATTGTAATTCCGGTATTAAGAGCTCTATACAGCTGGTGCGTGACATTGTTGCAACGTGTTAGAAGGAAGAGGTTTCTTTTAAAGAAACGCTACTAAACGTGTGTTAAATATCTTAATGTACGAAAATAAATAACAGTGAAAATAAAAACTGTATGGCTGTTGCCGCACATGCCAGCCTAGCTCTTACCACTCCCTTGTTCCCGTACCTCAAACGCAACTTCTAGGACCTGCGCTGTATAAGGCTCTTAAGAGTGCTCCAGTTACAAAAATACATAATTTTATATTCGCACGACATAGTGTTAGATTTATGTACTCTACTTGTGATTACATTTTCCGCTTGAGAAAAGTTTTAAGCTCTCATAGTCTTTCCATAGCGGCATGTCGAAGCCGAGATTTGCAAATTACATGAACTTGGTAATAACGAAAACCAACTCACTAAATCAAATAAAATAATTTGCACTGAAATAAAATAAAATAGGCCATATACTAAAGAATTTAAAAACGCATAACTAAACCCGTTTCTATTTATTAAAAATTTCTATGAATAAAGAAATTTGTCGTTATTTTAAGATTTATTTTTTAAAAATACAAAGAAATATCATTGCGTGTTTTCAAATATTTCATAACATAATACTCACTACATATTTGCAGTATAAATGATTTAATTCGAGTGAGTTGGTTTTTGTTATTTGCGTGTTCGCGTAACTTGCAAATCTTGACTTTACATGCCGCTGTGGGGAGACTATGAGAGGTAAAAATTTATTACGAGTGGTGAATGTAATCACATGTAAAGTGTATAAAACTAACACCATATTTTGCATATTCATGAAAGTTTGAAATTTTGCCACGTGAACGCCGTTGAGTGCTATTGTGACAGTACAGTATACACAGTGCACAAGACAAAGCCCCCGAGACTGCAAAGAAAGAGAGAGACAAGACATCGGCAGCCAGCACAGAAGGTATGGTGAAGGGAAGGGGGTATGTTTTCCACCTGAGGGGCCATGCGCTTTGAGTTCGCCAGTGCGGGGGTGGCCAGTTAATTACCTGTGCTGCGAGTGTTGCAGACACACAGGGGCACACACACGTACTGACTGCCAGACAGACAGACCTCTGCAGCTGATGTCTCACCGCGGGGCTGCATGCACATCGGCAGACCAGCTAGCCTTAGACACCCTACATTATAGCTGATGTCTCACCGCGGGGCTGTATGCACATCGGCAGACCAGCTAGCCTTAGACACCCTACATTATAGCTGATGTCTCACCGCGGGGCTGTATGCACATCGGCAGACCAGCTAGCCTTAGACACCCTACATTATAGCAAATATATTTTGTAGGTCCCTACGTGCGCTTCAAATGCGTTGCAGCCAGTTGCGAGTAGGCCTATTCATTATTTGACGAAACCATTACCGCGCATAAAAATGGTTCGTCTACAAACAGAACACACGCTCCAATGCACGCCACTAAAGTTCAATAATTCGGTACACGTGTTTTGAATATGAATTTCGGGTTTCCCAAAATATCTAAAAATTGCCTTTTCAGACTGCAGTATCTGGGAATATAGAAACCAGAATCGAAAAACGCACAAATTCAAGCACGCGGTGGTCTTTAAACTATACATTCCACAAATAAAATGATATGGTCACCGCTTAAAGTCCCATAAGAAAATGAATGCTAGTAAGCCCGGGATTACGATGACTTCACGTTCACGTATCACTTACCACTTTAACAAGTTCACGTGTACGTAATACGTAATCAATTGAGGTGCCTTATTACGATCCTTCACGTAAGCTGCCAGCAGGCAATGAAAAACTTCGTGACAGAGCTTTGAAATTAATAGTCAAAGATAATATGACACAACAGAAGACTCCTCCGAATTGTGATTGACCCAGGCGATCACGTGGTATAACTTCACGTATCACTTTAACTTAAAAGCTTGACATCAACAAGCTCTTCGTTACGTGAAAGTGAACGTAAGTGTAAAGTGGCACGATCGTGATAGGGCCCTTTCAAATGGTTAGTCAAGGGTTTTCTGCTTACGTGAAAGTTAAAGTAAAGTGAACGTGAAGGCATCGTAATCCCGGCCTTAAAGCTCTACGCGCCAGTTGAGTGGCTTTCACTTAGAAGTGAAACTGCGTAACACACGCCGGCCGGCGGTGACCTTGAGCTGTATCGATATTGTACCTCACACACAAACGCAGTCTATATAGGGAGCCGCCTTAATGTTTTACATGCATATGCAGCTCCGCTTGTTGTAATTGGCAGCGCGTTTTTGTTCAAATGTGTCACTTATTTGACTGTGCCAATCAGAACAAGGTTATTGCGACACCGCGTGTCCGTGTTCAGTTAGTACAACCTCAAGACGCTGGGAGTAACAACAATCATTGGCCGCGAAGCAAAGCTGCAGGTGTGAGTGTAAAGCATTGTAACAAAGTGTAGCAAGAATATTTTCGCGAAAATACAGGATCTCTATAATCTGCACATCCATACGATATCGAAGATACAAAGATATGTGACAACTTACCTTCGCTAATTACTTTGCGGTCAGCACAAAACTGTATTGTAATAACCACAGTATTTTGTGATAGCCGATAAATACTTTTGTTTTGACCAATAAACGTTTCTGGCGTGGTAGATAACGATAACACAATGGAGGTGTTACAGATTTAAGTAAAATAATATTATTATTTTGATTAGTTTTTATTAACTCACTCGCTTGTCTGTTTGAGAATGCGATGTTAAGAATATGCCAGATACATGAAAATTTAAACATAGCTGAGACCTGGATCACAACACAATATAAGAGATAAAATTTATTATAAAAAGAGTAAAAAATTATTATTTCTAAAATAAACAATTCATATTTGATATACCTCGCTTTTAAAACATATGAATGCAAAAGTTCACACGCACATGACTAACAAAGCAGGAAATAATATTAAATAATGTTTATAGTATACCACGTTCTTAAAACGGACTAAAAGGTGCAAAATAATTTCTCCAATGAAAATTGTAGTAGGCCTCTTTGAATTTCATATTGATTAGATGTAATGTTCAATTTAAATACCGCAACGTGTGATTAGAATTATCGTAGAAAGGCCGTTGAAACTTCATTGTACTCAGAATCATGTGTTTCAGTTTGCTCAATCGCAACAATTTGTTTCAATTTTATTTATTTTTAATTTTGTTTTGCATACTGGCCAGAGGCGAAGGGTTTGAGAGGAGGGTCTGAAATGTGTCACGGCCATTTAACCCTTCACGCGGAAGGAAATAGAGAGTTGTAAATGTAGGACGAGAGCTAGTCCATAGTCTTGAATTTGTGTTGGAACCAAAGCTCAAGGAGCGAGAAGTAGGTTAGCGCAGGAAAAGTGGCTTCGCTTACCTACCCCCTGCAGTGAAATTTAGTATTAACATTATTAATAGTTATCCTAAGGCGTTAAAATTTTGTATATGAGTTGGTGTGTATGTCAGTGTCAACCTGTATTAATTTTGAAAAGAGATATTAAACCGGTGCGGAGGAAAGGCCGTATTTAGTTTTGTCAGTCGTCCATAGAGCCTGTGATTGGCTGGGAGTAAAAGAGGGGAGTTTTAGAGAAAGTGTCGCGAGCGCGTCGGTTAGGTTTGTTTGGGGGACTTTTGCCTCGGATACCACAAGAGGTGGTTGTGTCCCGAGCCGCGGGAATTCGCGGAGGTCCGCGCATTTGATTCAAGAGGGACTCTCTGTTAGGACACCACGAGGGATGGTTGTAATAAATCGATGAACAAAAGACAGTAACATCAAGTAGTTGACATCAAATATTATTTGAATACAATATGCAACCAATAGAGCTCATATTCTTAACATGTGTTCACTGTGGTCTAGTGGTTGAAGTCTGCCTGTTAGAACCCCTTCAAAATCATCATCAGATTTTCACAATCATAGCATTACTTCTTAGCATTCAGTAAACATATGACAAAGTAGATTTACGAAACCTATTTTAGAATACTGTAGGTGATAACTACAACACCGTTTTCAGAGTACAGACGCTTTTATGAGATTGAAACAATAATTTGTAGCATTCGTGCGAAGCTATTCAACAGCATGTTATGTTTAAAGCTTATTTATACTTTCGTGTAATGTCTTGAAACACTATCCTATTTATTGAATAAATACAGACATGCGTGTTAATATCTATTAATATGACGTGTTTTAAATAAGACACAGGACAATAAAAGGCAGAATTTGGTTCCGTGCATACAAAATACATAACTTATCCGTATATGTAATTGCATTGCGGACACTTGGTCTCCACAGAAGAAATCGCGTTTACGTAAAAATCCATAACTCTATGGGGCTTATTTTCGTTAGTTAATTGAGTCTTGTGGAGAATTATTTTACCGGCACTTATCCGTAACACGATGTGAATATTATTCACAGCGTATTATTACGCTAAACTGGAAATGAGTATAATGGGCTTGAATAAACGAATAAGTCCTTAGTTTATCAACGGAATAATTATGACAGTAACAAGTTATTGTGTCCTGTTTCGTGTACTTGTCACTTATTTAATTAAAAATTTTGTATACTTTAAAATTACACAATTTATTTATATTTTTACATCGTCTGATTTATGTATCACATAACAAAAAAATTCCACACGTGTGGGTAACTTACAATTGTACTACTTAAAATATTTATTCCCGATCGTATTTATTTAAGGAAGTTAAAGTGCGTTTAACATCAACATTTTGTATTTTTACAACATAGTATTAGTTTTGTACATTAAACTTGTGACTACAGTTTACTCTTACGAAAAAATTTTAAGTTCACATAACGATGAGTCAAAGTCAAAATTTGCATGTTACGCTGCAAATCGTAATTTTATATTTGTACGAAATAGTGTTAGTTTTGTACACGTTACATGGGAGTACATTATCCTACTTCGAAAAAAAATTAGCTCAGTCAGTTTTCCCATAATGGCACTTCAAAGTCAAAATGTGAAGGTTTTTAATTCTTATATGCCGCAAAAATCAATGAACATAAATTCATTTCAAAATTCACACTGTAACTACATGTCTAGCGCTACTGCTTGACATGTTTTAAAATCCATTACAAATTGTTTTTATATTTTAAAAAATTCTGATATTTGGAATTGTTTTGCCTTTTTTATAGATTTTTTAAAAATACAAAATTATTTTGTTGTGGCGTGTGGTTCGCCACATGCTTATTTTGATTGACTTGCAGTGGTTGCCAGTGGTTGATTGCCGATTATGTATTTATGGGTACTTGTTTGTTGGCGTGATATCCGAGAAGAGCCGAAGTACGAGGGACTATTTGCTTGCGCGGAGTGGTGCGGGGTCTGCTGGATTCTCCGAGCCTTCCTACGGCGGTGTTCGTG
>PNEQ01077405.1:0-10073 GCA_003012365.1 Medauroidea extradentata | reverse complement strand
TGTAGTGCTTGGTGTTCGGGGGCGGACAAGGATGGTTGTTTGGAACAGTTGGTGGGCTGTGTGGGAGAGAGGTGGCTGAGCAGCCTTGTGTAATATTCGCTGAGCAGAGGCCTCGCATTCGCGAGAACGTAATATTGAGATGTGGCGTGCTTTTTGGTTTTTTCAAACAATTTAGTTTGAACTTACAAGTTTTTTTTTTCTGTGTTGAACTGTTCTCTCCTGGGAGCGCCAGGATTCGACTATGATTTGAGATGATTGCAGTGTAAATTGTTACAGATTGTAAAGTTGAATTTTTAAAGTGTTAATAAAAGCAGTCACGCAAATAAACTTAAGGTTATTTGAGTAGCCTACAGCGAAATTTTTGTTTAAGTTAACCACTATACGATCACGACTGGCCACGTGGAAGATATGTTGACGGCAATGTAAGTAGTATACTCCAGACCCGCCCCGTCACATTTCTTGGTGCCGTGACCAGGATGGTCCGGTAGTACCTCAGTTAGCCTCGCCCCGTCACACAAGGGTGACCATAATTGTTACTTGTCTCTTGTATTTTAACTTATCATAACTACAGTACATGCCTTGCAGGTAATTTAAACGTACTGTACAATAGATTCTCGGTACAACCTAATCCTATCAACAGGAATGCAAACATTTAGGTTCTAGTGCACCGGGAATTGTGTGTTATTACAAGATGGTGAAATTCCTTGACAGCAATTAATTATACATTTTACTCTTTAATCAGCCAACTCTTTACAGGCATTAACACGTCCGTATACCATATTTTTATGGAAGGTTTTCACACCAACAACGCTGACTGCAGTCTATAAAAATTTTAAAAAAGGGATTTATATAATAATACAGCATTCCGATCAAATCTACAATTAAAAGTATGGTCACCAGGGTGCAACCAGCCACAGAAATACTACAAACTCACAACTTGTATATCAGATACCCTGCGAATGTGACCATATGAACATTGGTGAAACTGGCTATCAACCCGAATCAAAGAACATACAAACAAATGCAAGAAAGGCGAAACCCTGAAATCTAGACTGGTCGAACATGCATGGGAAAAAAGCCACAAAATTCTTCGGGAACACTCAAAACCACTTACACAGGAAACTGACAAAATTAAAAGAAAAATCAAAGAATCAGTCTTTATTATTAGAAATATCAAAATTTTCAGTCAACAGAGTATTGAATTAAAAAATATGTGGATCTCATTGATTAAGAGAGAAACAACTTTAGAGCACAAAACAAAACACACACTCAACCCATCACAACCAATCAGTCAATCTATGCTGCGCGACCAATCAGGAGACAGCTAGTCTCCCATTGGCCGAGCAGGACATGTGGGTTTAACCTATATAAATCCATGGTTTTACCAGTCTCATCAGTCGTACTCGTGTTTCTGAACCCTGTGTGTCTACCTGACGACGGGAACAGATTCCCGTTCCCATAACGTCGTAACACTGTCTGTCTGGAAAACTACTGTGTTTTGTTTCGTCTCATTGTGTCATTTGTTTTTTTGTGTCTGATATCTGTTGTATTTGTTTTGTCTCTCTGTTGCATCATTTTGTTTTTTTTTCGTGTTGGTATTTATATTTTCTGTTTATTATTTGTATTATTTCCATTTATTATCTGTTTGTTCCATGTTTTATTACATCCGATTCCATTTTGGAACTTCATGTGTTGTGTATGTATACCTTTGACTAAAGCATACTCTGCTTATTTATAGTTTTCTATTATTTGTTTAGTTTTATAATTCATTTTGCAACTAAATCCAGTCACGAGCCTAAATACTGTGTACATACTTTATGTCCACTTCAAAATCTAACTAAAATATCCGCTTACCCATTCTGACAGATTTTGTTTAAGGATTCATTAAAACAAATGACTAACATATTGCACTGTCTCAGTTTTGAAATGAACTGATTGTGGAAATAAGGGCCTAGCCCATGTAACACAGAGCGAGAAAATTTTGACATTACTGGTAGAACTTCTTGCCGAGTTGTTGTGTATGACACTACGTAAACACCAAAGAATTTCAGCTTTACCAACAGTATCATTTAGCATAAAACTTTTAATGCTTCCTTGCGACTCTTTATGCCGATCTAGGTCTACCTTTAATCCCGACGTAGGTGAAGAACTTGCCTCTTCCAAAGTATTACTAACTTCAGGTGCTGAGACTTGCGGCATGTTACTTTCCTGTTTCACAAAAAAGTTTAATGACTACGTCATCTTAGTGTTTTGAAGAGTAATGTGTTTTTTACTATTCATGTGACATGTAACTGCTCTTTTTCCCATATTACTTAAACTAAACTCAGTTATACACAAAACACATCACACAACATACAAGATATTAACAGCTGCTCTTAACCAATATGAAATATCATCATTAATTACTAGCAAAGTCTTAAGGAACTCAGATTTTGTGTACTTGGAAAGAGACATCTTAGAATTTAAAAAATTTAGCTTACCTTAAAACACAAACATTAACAAAAATTTGAATTATGTTAATTCAATGCATACATCTCGACACTACATGTGGTATGTCACACTTGAAAATAACGATATTCACACCTAAGTTGCATATCCCAAAAATGTTCCAACTTCGTATTTAAATGACTACACGAAATGCACAAAATTGCTTTCATAATAACAAGTACCGTGCAACAGAGGTACCAGATGCCATAGTTTCAATACATCTTGTTTATATTATAAAATATGATCACGAACACAACTCTGTTCATTTAAACTTCTAACACAGATCTATTAATTCCAACATGGTAGTCAAACAGTATGACGACTTATTTTAAAACTCCTTCAGCATACTAGTAGCCACAATATCAGAAACTAAACAAGGTATTAATCGATGTTTAAATCTGAGGCACCAATATTTCCATTTGATGAATGGCGATGAAACTGGTGGCATAACTCTTTCATACAGTGTTCATGATGGCTGGCATTTTGTTATCATAAGACCAACACAACACAGCACAGCACACAAGTTCACAAAAGAATTCTTGAATGTTCCATACATTCCATACATTATTAGCATTGATGCAAATAAATGATTTACTTTGAAAAATTCCTGGAAACTGTTTGGAATTCCCTGTATTAATCCGGTTTTCCCATCAACATTTAAATTACCTGTATGTACCCGGTAATCCCGGAATTCCCGGTCTGTGGCCACGCTATGCATTTTCAAAATAATAGAAGATGTAACTCCAAATTAGTCAATGTTTATTTATGAAACCCGGTTGCACTACAAATATATGTACCCAAAACTTTACGACCTGAAAATGGTAGTGTTAATTCAACAAACGGTTACCACAAATACCACGGAAACATTGTCATCCAGACACCCTCAACGGCATAACTGCAAAACGGCCTCAACGGAGGCTAAATGCAAACTGGTGGGAACACAGGCACAACACACGACAGTTTCCAATACGCCAGCAGAGTCAAGCCAACTCACTCATCCAATCACGACATCGTGCAACACAGCATCAGCCATCATTACACAACAAAAAGCAATACTCCAAACTGTGGGAACTATGACCCTGAAATTTAGACCAGTCATCCAGTAAACTCCTGAAACATTCCACGAAGCCTCCAAGAGCATTTTAATTCATAAAAATGTACACAACCTCCTAAAAAGGCACAATACACATTACAACAAACAATCACATTATAAATACTCCTGCAAAACAACTTGGAAAATAAATACAAACATAATTACAGTAGAAAAGAAAACAAAAACTGGCTAAATGCTACAATGCTAATGTGTTTTTATTAGTTTCTTTTCTATTTTACTTTGACAGTTATATTTGATGTGTGTACCTGTAAAAAAAAATGTTAATTGGTAATTTATTTTGTTCTATTTTTTTCTGTGGATTGTTTTATGCTTTTTGGGGAAGTGTTCGCAACTTGCACATTTGTATACATTACATTTTTACTAAGTGTAAACAAAATTATATTGTTTAAATATTTGCCTTTTTAACAGCGAAAACACAAGAAGACCTCTGGAGAATATTTGCAAAATTAAACAATGAAAATATGTGAGACTTTGTATACATATTAAAGCTATGACATTTTCCACAAAAAAAAATGTACAGAACACATATTCAACACAATATATTATTGTAAATAATTTCACATATTTGTAAGATAAATTCGTGTTCTAAGTATGCTAAAGTATGACATTTACTGCTGGCAAAGAAATTCATTATGGATACTATCATTCCTGTTCAAAAGGTCTTTATTTGATTTCACAGCAAAGACATAAAAATTACAAAAACACATAATTTCTGGATACTTACGAAAGGATATCTCAATGCCTTCAGATATTTGAATTTTTTGCTATTCAACATAATTATGTGACACTTTTATAACTGTGCACTAACGTTATCGTACTTAACCAGACGTAGTGAAACATTTTACAAAATCTTTTAGCATGTTACGTTACAAGAGTATGTTCACCAAAAATACGTATACGCTATTGGCCGACAGTGTCAATCATATTCTCCATAAAAAATAAACCACACCTCTATCTTTATTAACTTCATATTTAAGTTGGTTAAGCTGCAAATGTGTATGATTTGTGAAGTGATGGCAAAAAATAAAAATTAAAAAAAATTAACAATTATGGATTCTGAAGGAAATTATTGAACTTAAACTTTATTTTGGAATGTTTAAGTACATATAGTGGTTACTGTCATAAATTTATGACCAATTACATAGTGCTATTTTACATTAAATGCTACTCCCGACCACCAACACACAAATTGTATGTATAACATGGTGACTGATATGTGTAATCTTGTGTTAAAATTGTTAACGAGGACCTAGGATCTCTCTTAAGTTAAGTGACTTTGAAGTAAATTTCAGTGTGAACAGAAACTTATAAACAATGAGAGAGTTCATTTTTAAGTTAACACAATTTGAAACACTAATGGAATCTGTATCAGGAAGTTGTACAAACGGCAGTTACTTTACATGTTAAATGAAAGACAATAATTCTGTTTCTTATGGACAGTTACTTTACATGTTAAGTGAAAGAACAATTCTGTTTCTTAAGTCCAGCATTATTGATAAGACACACTTGTGCTCAATGTTGTGAATGTACATTGTGTTGTTGATATATGGGCATTGCCATCTTAATGTACTCAGCCCACTAACATTGCCACAACCTGTGAACTAATATCTTTTTGTCTTTATAACATCATGGTCTACAAGATAGAGCCATCTTTTTAAATTCCGAGCAAACATTATTGGCTCCTTGGCCAGATAAGATTATTGAAAGAAAATCTGATATTACTGTTAACGAGTGTTACATGCTACAAGTTAAGAAGTTGGAATGAAGTTATTAGATCCTTAACCAAGCATAAGTGATGTAAAAGGACAGAGGTAAAAATACATGAGAGATTTTTGTATGTCTCTTATGTATTTCTACCTCTGTCCTTGTATACCATGTTACAAGTTTAGTGCTGCGTATCAATAGGGTGTTGAAACGAAATAGGTTGTTATTGTCACGGGCACAATCTGGAATAAACATTGGCAAATACATCTGTGGTCATACAATGCACATTGGTGTGTGTATTTAATTGGCACATCAAATTGTGTTTTTATAAAAATAAAGTCTGTTGTTCCAACATAGTTTAACTGCGGTTTAGATTGTAAATTCCACGAAAATAAACTGGCAATGGTGTTCCTTTACACATCTAAATGACGGACAAAGAAATGTTGACACCTAGAAGACTTTCTAAATGTCACTTGAACGACAAGTTGCTCGCAGATAAAATAGAAAACGATCCTAGTCGTTATTACTTGTTTTGTGCTGATTGTTGTAACATAGGTCGACTGACAGGCGAGTTTGAGGAGTATAACCATTAACTTACGTTGCAGTATTCAGAGTCTGAATCTGTAAAACGTTTGGAAACAAGTGAGCTCGAATTGGAGGACATTGGCAGTTTGTACTGTCAAGTCCAAGAAGTGCTTTCGAGACTCATAAGCAAGGATGAAGACTATATCAGCACCTGTGCCCCTCAACAAGAAAAGAAACACACCTATGTTAAACTTCCGAATTTACAGTTGCCCACATTCTTTGATAATCTTCAGGAATGAATATTTTAAAATCTCTCTGTTTCCTTCGTACACAAAACCACATCATTGTCAGGTGTAGAGAAAAATAATTTATTTGTTAATGTTTGATGTCTCGGACAGCCCCTAAACCATATAAGGTCAATTTTGCTGTCAGAGCAAAATTAATTAATAGCTCTGAAAACTCTTAACCGATTACGTTTGAAGTTCTGGAGAGCCCCTGAACCACATAAGGTCACTTCCACTCTCAGAGAAAAACTAATAGCTCTGAAAACTCTTAACTGATAGGTACCAGTACGTCGGGGCAATTGCTAAGCTGCACCTGTGTCAGATTATGACTGCACTTACGTTTAGCCTGTAGCACTGCAAAATTACAGTTTTATTCAGTAATTTGTTATAAAAGTTAAATTCAGGTATTTATTGTAATTTATGTGTGTTTTGGTAACATTTTAACTAAATAATAATTTATTTTATTGTTCTCAATTTCAAATGTGAAGATAGAAAAAAGTGCAGTCACGAATTATAATAGTACAGAATAGCCTAGAATTCAGTTAGGGTGAAATCAATAATATTATGGCTGGTTGGCCTTGTGCAGGGGTATCATTAGATTTGCTTTGTGTTGTATTTTTTTTCCAATTTTTGCACCGTTTCACGGTTACTAGGCAGTATTTATCTAATTACGCTCTAGAGGGGTCAGTGGTACTGTAATCATGTTGATACCATCACAGTCAATAGGAGCACGGCCTGTGGTGATGTGTGTGAACCCTTCTAGAGTTTTGCCTCCGCCATATTACAACAAACCAAGACACCGACCAAAACTGTCATTTCACGGGGCTGCGACCTAAATTTATTATGTATTAGCACCAGGAGTGCAAATGTAATGCGTATGGGCAGCACAGAGGCTTTCTTTTCGGTAAAATTTTTTGGACTCCACAAAATTTTTCCGTTCATATGAGTAGGCCCTGAGGTGCAAATTAATGCAACATATGAAGCTACAATGTCTGCAGTTTTTCTTTCAAACTTTAAATCCTTGGAAACTTGTGCTGTGTTTTGATAATAACTTTTTTTTCAGTAAACAGGGTTCACCGTAATAGGATAAAAAGTTTCTAAGGCTTCACTAATGTAAAGGCAATTTAAATAAACCAGGAACCTTTTTGAGATTTTGGGTTCATTTCTGGACAAACACCCCTGAGTTTATTCCTTTAAGAACAGTGTTAAGTTTTCAGGATAAGGGACAGTGATGCAACAGAAGTTCGGAATAACTACAGTAGGTCAGGAGATCACTGTTCATTCTTCAACACCTCATTACATGTCAGTCCTGGAGGATTGACATGTTGTAAGCCATTTCCTATACTGAAATATTATAGTGTTTAGTAAGCATTGCAGAGGAACAATTGGCAGCACTGAAAGTGATGGAATTTCATGTTAAACAATGGCATTTTGCCATCTCAAACATAATACTCTCAAAATAAATATGAACTGGATCACAAGCACGAGCACATTCCAACTTTTGATCAATTACGCCATTAAATAGTCTTAATCCAAGACCTTGTAACAGGGCCTCCATAATCATTAATAAAGCAAACTAATTAGACTGCTTCAAATGCTTGGCCAACTTTTTTTCAGCAGCCACTGATGAAGAATGTGCCATTTGTCTAGATGACCACTTTATCTACAGTTGTCCTGCGTTTCTTTCATTTACTTATGAGAGACTCGTGAGATTGTAGTGAAACATAAGTTGCCTTTCAACTGTTTTGATATCCACAAGGTCAAGGAATGCAAATGAAGCTCCAAGATAAGATGCATGCAGTGCTGAAAGTGACATCATACGTTACTGAACACCTTTACACCAGTTTTTGCCCAACCTCCATTTATAATGTTCATATCAGAATCTGCCACTTAATCAGCCTAAGACAAGTATCCAGTTGTATCATTGCCCTCACCACGAAACTACACAAATGTTGTTCTGGGAACAACTGTTCTGAATATCAGTGACAGTCATGATAATGCTCAGAAGGCCCGTGCCTTGTTTGTTAACTGATTCCATTCATCACTGAGGAGTGTGCTTGTGTCATCAGAAGGCACCAATTCTTGTGGTGGGACGTTTATAGACACTGCTGTGCTGGTTAACAAAGGTTTCACTATGTGTGGCCTTCTCCAATTTGTGCTACCTGGAGTTGGTCAAATTTATCAGGACCTACACAACTGGCAGATAAAGCATTTACTATGCCTAATCTTATCAACATTCTGCTTGGTGTATATGTGTACCCCAAATTTTTTGATTGTGGGCAGATCCTGGTTTCCCCACAACTGTTTATTACAGTACATTTTGTTGGGTGTTGATAGTAAAGTGTGAGCAGAGAAAAGCTACATTAACTCATTGTTTACCAACCCACAACCCACGCTTAACGATACCTTACACAGCTTCTGAGAGGTTGATGAAATGCCCTCTAAAAAACCTGCTAATCCAGTGAACATCAGAAGTGAGAACTATTTTTAAAACACATTCATCAGTGTACAGAAAATGGTTGTTCTGTTTGTGACACTGCCATTCGTAGATATATGAAGTTTCTCAGACAGTACGAGACCTGGGACATATGCATCATGCGGACACCAAGGTCAAACTGCCTCTACTACATTCCACACCATTATTTCCTCAAACATCAGAGCTCCACCACAAAATTAAGGGTATTATTTGATGCAACTGCTCCAGTATGCTCAGAAAACTAACTCAATGATCAATGTCCTCATGACAAGGCCAAAGTTACAGCAGGAAATATGTAAAATTCTTTAACATTTTCGCCTTCTTCCCATAGTTTTGACTACAAACACGTGTACAATGTCAAGTCATGTGCAAGTACATCCAGATTAGCCATATCAGGTAATTTTCTAGCATTAATGCTCAATAAAACCCATGCAAGAACACCCAGCCAAATACTGTAACCTACAACATATCCTGCCCCCTGTTCCTAGATATATTTCTCTGCCAACTAGCCGTCAATGAACATTGTTTGTGTTTACTTTTTAGTGAATGTGTGATTGAATATTCTGCCATGCAAATGCAAAGCTCATGGAGGAAAGTTTCTGAACTAAAATTGCAGTTGTTACTTGTGACATTTTTCTTTGGTTGTTTTGTGTTGCTGTTAAGTTTTGTTTTAGATCATAGAAAAGAGATATATATATGAGATAGAATGCAAACTGACTGTGGTAGAGGTGTGACCATCATTGACCCCCATTTTTATTTCCTCTATGACTAGCACAGCAGCGCCAAACGGCCGTACACGTAACTAACGTTAAGTGCTCGGGTCAAGAGTGGATTAAGTACTAATGTGCAAGAGTGACCTATAATACTTGTTTATTAAGATTTTTTTTTAATTAATTTATTTGTTTGTTTTTTAAGGTTCATTTTAAACAGCTGAATGCTAGCATAATAAATCTGTTTCAATGTTAACAAGCCATTCAAAAAACTTGACCAGTAAAAAATCGAAGGAAATCAATATATGCATGGTATATACATCAGACACACACACACACACACACATGCGCGCAAAAAGAGAGTGGAAAGGAAAGAGAGGAGAGGAAGACAGAGAAAAAAAATAATGAGAATTATGTTAGCCCATTGAATGAGGCACTCAAATTATGACTTACACAGGCTGATTACTCACCTTTTCTTAATAGGGAAAATTCCTAGAAAAAATTTTTAATGTTTACCTCATTTTTCCGAATCGTTTCGGCACTAAATGCAGCCAGGCAAAGCAATAGCTCCGTAAACATTGTAATTTTCGAATTATTCAGCTTTAAAAATGTCATATTTTCAAACGCCGCCATAAACATTGAAAACGCGTTCTTATTGGATAACACATTTATGACGTAGACTTACTTGTTTTGGTTAGCCACCGCACGCCAGGCACTATTGTGTGTATTGGAATTTTTCAACGACTTAATAAACTAATAAAATTTAGCGAACC
>PNEQ01077404.1:0-10073 GCA_003012365.1 Medauroidea extradentata | reverse complement strand
CTTAGAGGTCGAATTTCGAAAAATCCCTTCTTAGTGCTCGCCTACGACCTGAAGGGAACCCCCACAAAAAATTTCACGATTCTAGGTCCAGTGGTTTGGGCTGCAGTTTGATATGTCAGTCAGTCAGTCAATCAGTCACCTTTCATTTATATATATATATATATATATATATATATATATATATATATATATATATATATATATATATATATATATATGTGTGTGTCCGATGTCTTGTGAAAGAGAATACTTCGGTAGTACAATTTGAATAAATGTTGTGGCTCGAAAACTAAAATACAAGGCAATTATCGAACACTCCACCTTAACAATGAAATTCCGTCTTTGTCCGAAGTGTGTTTTACATTCACACATTGACACAATGGGCACGTGTGGAATAGTTTCGTAAAACAAACGTATTTACAAACACACTGCAACAAATGAAGCGCGCGGTAGTCGGCGCCCTAAACGTGTCCATCAATCATTGGTACGTCGTTACGATCCGTATAAAGTGCTTAGGGATTATGCATTTGATCATTCTATGAAGGCAGACGACTATCTGTTTTATTTAAATGTGTTTAAATTTTCAAAATATTGTTTTCGTCCTTTGAGTAACATATTTATACCACAATTGAGTGTAACGTATTCCAGCACGTAACACGGGTGCCATATGTGTATCTTACTCCTGCAAGCGTTGAACTACGTTCTGTTACACGTCTTGGTACGTCTTCTTAGCTGACAGTGTTTCAGTAAGGCGCATATTTTTGTTACATGGGGAACGCTAATAAGAAGTATGTTTGTACAATAACACGTAGCTAAAATGTTTTAAACTTTGAAAGTATACGATGGGTGTTCAGAAAGTATGTTTCGGAAACTTTATTGCCAAATAAAATACACCATGGTGAGAGATGATGATGGTATATCGCGAAACTGTTTTGGACCAGCATACTCTTGAAAACACTGAGGGTCATTTTTGCAACATATATGATTGGGTGAAGTACGTCTGAAAGTATCTGTCTGCAGACCTACTACAGGCATCAAATATTACAATATTGGGATTCTGATTGGTTTAGTTAAATAGGGCAACAGTTCCACATACAATAGAAAGCCAGTAATATTCTAATAAGCTGAACGTGTGTTGAAATCCTGTACACAGTCAAGCTTTTCCGCAACGAACCGTAATCTCTAACCATGGTATCATGAACAATACACCTTGCACTATTTTTCGACATAAACGCCATCGACATTGAGACATTTGTCATAGCGTGCAATCAGCTTGAAGAAACCACTCAGGTATAACTCGGTGCCCTGCGTTGCCAAGTAATTGTCGCGCAGTCTGCTCCACCTCAGCATTGTTGTGAAAGTGACGTCCCGAGAGTGCTACTTTCAATGCGCGGAACATCCGACAGTCTAATGGGGCAAGATCGGGGCTGTAGGCCGCGTGATCCAATCCCTCCCAATCGCTAAGACAATTGTCTCAATGTCGGAGGCGAATATGTCGAATAATAGTGCAAGATGTATAGTTTATGATACCATGGTGTGTTTTGTTTGGCAATAAAATTTCTGCGTGGAAAAAAAAAAAAAAGAAACATACTTGGGAACAACCCTTGCAAATCTCTACAAACTATTACGTTAGACTTTAAAGGGGGGAGATTTTCCAAACAACTTTATATGTCGTTTAATACCTTAAAAAACCGCACCACATGGATATTTTACTTAATTTTGTTTAGCGTTTGAAATCATACATTTCGAGGACTCATATCTGTCTAATATCAAACATTTAAGTGAATTTCCTACGCAATTTTGAATGTCGAATAACTATCTCATGGAGAGAGATTTTGGTCAACGCTTAACATTGAGGTCTTTAGCGCGGGTGAGGGGTGACATTAGGTGAGTATGGAGCAGCGCAGGAATGAAGAGGTGGGGTAAACGGCATATCCCGAGAAAACTCACCGACCAACGGAATCGTCCGGCACGATTCCCACAAGTGTAAGTCCGGGGACCGACCCCGCTGGGAATTGAAGCCGTTATCACCTTCGTGGGAGGCGAATGGTGTGACCATTCGACCACCACGGCCCCAATATGGAATTTGCTGATGAAATTCAGACTTATTCTGAAGATAAAAAAAGTGATTGTGTAACATACCGCGTGTTGCGGACTATAAAAAATATTACAAATTGAAACAAATGTATAAACAAACAAGTTGTACTAATCACAAGTTACAAAGTTGGCAATTTAAACATATGGAAAATCCAAATATGTGTCCTGTGTCCACACAGTGGACATAACTAGCGTCTGTGAGACGGAAAATTAATATTTAAAAAATTAACAAATTATATTAATTAGTTTTACAAGGATCACAAAGTACAAAGTAGGTATATAGACTGAAAAATGAAAATATCTGGGCAAGTCATCACAAAAGTAGTTACTTCCGCGGGCTCCATAATGTCAAAATCTGGGTTACAAAGCTAGAAGTCAATAAAGCAACACACGTGTGTGCAAAAAGCCATCGGGCAATCCAGCAACAAATAATCACAACAGCTAATAAATGCCAAGTGGAAAAGTCAAATAGCAAACCCTACAAAAAACATTTTAAGACCAAGAGAGAATTTTTCATCAGACTGTGACCGAAAAAGGAATTTAGAAAAAAACATTATAACAAGAATTAAACTAATTTAAGCACAACACATGAGGGCAGCCGCCTTGCTCGCCATGGGGGGACAAGTCCCAAATCTATCCTATCACACTAACTAGGAGCTCGCAAGTACTTACATTATCAGTGCCCACGTCCAGAAGAGAAAGGGAAGTGAGCTGACGGCCCACGCAAGAACCTTAGTTCAACCTGGCCAGAGTCTAGCTAACGCGCCTGCGCAGGGAAGAGGCGAAGGGGAAGCATAGAGTAAGAGCAAAGAAACATAGCGATAAAAAAACAACAGCCTTCCGGGCCATCAAATAGTCACGTGGTCCACTGTGCACCGCCGACGAGAGCGCTGTAGGCACCCAAACGGTGCAATCACCCTCCCAAAAACTTGTCTTACAGGGAACAAAAGTTTTCCAGTTTAAGTTCTAAAAAGCACTGACCAAACCCTTTCAATACATATAACACATCTGAAAACAATCATCTTGAAATAAGAAATCTTCAGTGATGTAGCAAAGTTCATAATGCAGAGTTCGTAAACAATGTTCATAGGAAACACAGCATAGTTAATAACACACAGTTCGAAGAAAATAGACAATACCAAAATTCGTAGAGTAGAAAATTGTCTCAAGACAATAGAAAAGTACAGTTCCTGAAGAGTAGAAGAGACAAGAACAGTCTCAGAAGTTTTATAATCACATTCTTGAAGTACATACAGAAACACGTAGCATAGTTCTTTAAGAATACAGACAATAGATCTTGAAGTATGTATACACAGAATGTGTATAACGCAGGAACAGGAACGTCACGCGTCAAGGGCATTTAAAGTTGATTGATGCCCCTTAGCGTGAGTAACCAGCGGCAACCCGCCGCACATGGGTGTAGCACCGGTTTGCAGTGCCTGGGGAGGTGAGCGTAGAGCAGCATACAAGTCTCATGCAGGAACGGAGTGTAGACCAAGTGGATAGGTGAACAGCAGCCACACGAACATCCAAGCATCGCAGTGCGGAAGGAAATCTTGAAGCATCTCGTAGAACTCGAAGCGTAGAGGGCTCGGAACGCAAGGAAACATGAAAGGAAAAACAAGAAAACAGCAGAGAAAAGACAGGAAAAAGTGTGGGGCGGTGTCCCCGTGGTGTATGTGTGTTTCGGGGCGTGTGTCCCCCTGAAGTTTACCACCTATAAGTATAGGGGTTTTTTCAGACTTGTGGTCGTATTGTGTATTCGCTACTGAGGTATGGGACTCAGTTAGCATTGTTCTTTGTTATTGTTAAAGTTAGTTTCCTAATTGGATAGGGCTAGCACATGTGTAATATTTGTCTTTGTCTTTCGCTACACCCTTTGCAGTACTCTCATTTAGGCCTTCACTGGAGTCATATTATTTAGATTGGACAGATTAACTGATACTTCTGCACGCCTGTTTATAGTAATTCACAAAGTTAATGTTTAATGTTATGCTTGTACTTTCATATTATTTTTATATTTACACTTTTTGACTTGTGTTGCTGATTATTTGAGTTTGTAAAATGATTAAGGGTTATGTTGATGTTTTGTTATTTGATTTTGAGTTTAGAATTAATCCCTGTTGGGATTGAACCCGATACTTGATCTTTAATTGATGTTGTAGTTACAGTATACCTTTTCTTGATTGGAACATTAATGTGATTATGATTGCTGCTATTGATGTTTGATTGGTATTACTTTACTGAGGTGTTAGAAGTTACGAGTTTGATTTACTTTTGAATGAGGATTAATTTTGTCTTAGCGCCCTTGCAAATCTATAGGGATTCGCCACCCTCCTTACTTTGTTCTTGTAATTTTGTTACCGTCACCAGTGGTTGAGGTGCTAGCCCCTAAGTAGGGGAGTCCCATACCTCGGTAGTATGCATACAATACCTATCACCCTAACACAGTTTCAAAGCAGGCACATACAGTGCATGAAAATTACTAAATCCAAATATTATAAATGATCTGCTATAAATTTACTTTCTCTGCAAAGGTCTAACCTTGAAAATTACACGCCAGCAGTTATTAATAAACAAATACGAACAAAACTCAAAATATTTAAATGTCTGCCCCCCCCTCTCTCTCTCTCTCTCTCTCTGAAAGCTGAAAATATAGAAGTTATCAGAAGTTAAACATTGAAAAACCCGAACGCGAAAGTTAACCTGAATTATTAAGTAAAAAGGAGAAAAAATAACACGAACAGCAAAACACGAACGAAACACTAGGACTTGGGCCATTATGCTACAGGACTTCAACTCAAGAAAAATTACAAATAACTAAACAAGGCGCCGAAAATTAATCAATTACAAGCCCTGCAGCATAACAACCCATTCCACATTTACAATAACGAATATAAGACTGACACATTTCTCTGGAAGCCGACTGAACCCACATATGAGAAATCCACGAAGCTTTATACTAACAGCGAGCGATTATTAAATCTCTGAAAATAGTCCGCCCAACATGGCGGAGCAACAGTAACACATAAAAATTACAATAAAATAATTATCACTAATAAGCCTGAAAATACATAATGAAAACTAAATACAAACTTTTTACAACTCGGCGTGTAATAAATCAATTACATAATATCTCAATTTATAAATTTCAGATATTCACAAGAAAAATAATTATAATAACACGAAGAACAGTTTCTTGATGTACGGCGCTATTCACTTGAGTGCGCTAGTGCAGCGCAAAGTTAGTTGGACTCTTTGCACCTGTGTCTCTGCTTAATTCACATCCAGTCAATGGAGGCGAAACATTGTGTTTACATACTGCGTCGTAAAATGTTCCGAACTAATACAAGTGGACTGCTGTAACACAAGGTACGTAAGTGTTTCTATTGACGTGAAATGTTGAAAACTTAGCTGCGGAGAATATACAGATGTAAAATAAAGTCGATATTTAAGCAGCTGGAATTTTGAAGTGTCCAAAATTCTCGGGCGACATAAAAACTTGCCGGTCAAACCGACAAGGTCGGTTCAATTGAATGGCTGGTTATCTATGGCATATCATTGTCTGATAGTCGGTTGTACTGCCACCTGAAAGGTACATTTAAATACCAGGTTAACCTGTCAGGCGGTGAGTGTGTTCAGTAACACAAAGCTGATTCCGTTTCTTTGTGCTTGGATATTCTGTGCCTCGAAGCGGGCATCGATGGTAGGTTTGGGGAGGCATTTTGCCTGTTTGAAGCTGCTAATGACGTTAAAAAAAAGAAGAAATATATATATGTATATGCTGGGTTCTCCCTGTGCCACGCTGCTGGCTCGGATCCAGACATATATCCCCGCTACCAGCACCACCCCCACCTCCCTGCCCAACCACCCCTTCTCTCGAAACTACAAATCGCGCAAAACACCCTAGCTCCTCCTATCCGCCCCAACGAATTTCTCCGCTTCAGTCCTGGCGTTTCGCCATCTTGAGCACCTGGTGACGTCACCCTTTTCTCCTCTCCTTCAGCGATACCAACCACAAAATTGAAAATATGAATCTGTTACGTAATAAATATATAATTAAATGTTAATTAATACCCTTAACTCTTACAAACAACATCGATTCATTAATTTACATATCCAAACGACGCGAAACAAAATATAAATGATCTGTTATTTGACATTGGTATTAAAAATATTTTTTACTTTCTATGATAACGGCATGGACCATCTGCAGACCTGACGTGCAGGAATATTCTACTAGTATTCCATGGAGGGTTTGCTACAAGGTGGATATTTATACGAAGGAAAACTATGTTAATGTGATTTTAGTAAATATATTTGTTTTGTGTTAGCAGTAACAGTGTAGTAAAAAATATGTGTGATATAATTTGCAGAATCAATGAGAACGTTACGCAAAAAATATGATAGTCAATTGTTAAAATATTAAATTTTTTTCCCAATATTAAATTTCTTTTTACATTTTTGTGATTATGCCTACATTACATAAGAGCAAGAAAATATTAAAAAATGTTCAGGTATTTACTTGTCTCGCAACACGTATCGCGTGGCAGGTCATTCCAAGAGGACCAACACAACCGCGTGCATGGAGGCTCCCTATGCAAGTCTAGTGAAATATACAAGCTGACCTTGTACAGAGATAGTTATCTTGGAATACGACCTGCATGTGGCTGTCCGGGTGGACGTGCTATGCTCGCTCCAGAGCCTTCAAGTGCGGAAGTGGTGAGGACGACACAGCACACGTATCTCGTCTTAACTTGGGTTCACAATTAACAACATATCAGTAATTATAGAACATAAGTCATTTCCACAATAACTATCCTCTATGTATTCTTAACTACCAATTCACAACTTCAAAAAAAGTGGTCGTGTGTATAGAGATGCTGACATGGGAAATGGTAATATTTCATTTCTTTAGCGTACGCATTGGACAGCATTCAATCGCAGCGAAGGATTTTGAGAGCGTTCGCCATGTTTCGCTAACCTCAAAAATACATAAGAACAAAACGAAGCTGGAGTAAAAAATTTTAATGTTAAAAACAACGTTTCTAAATTGTAAATAATGTTTTACGCTTTGCAGTTTATAGGAACTTGTTTCTATTTTTCCTACGATTCCACTTCAAATATGTTTCAATGGCCTTCGTTTGACTTTTATTGAGCAAGGAATATTTCAGATCCGTTGAAGAAATTCAATTGGGTAAACACAACTGTAAGAATCCAATTGTAAATTAATTTTTCCACCAGTCGTCTGGTTGTGCGCAGTTTAAACTGTTATGTTATGTGTCCTGTGTTTATATTTTAATTGTGAACCAACACTTACCCTAGTCTCTAGGCGCAAGTCAGTAAACTGGTGTGCAGTCTTCGTGCTGACAACTTGTCTCTATGAGACAGCGATGATTCACTCATGCGCGTTGACAAGTTGTTATTTTTTTATAATCTTGTATTGGACGATGCTTTGTGTACCGCTTGATTGCCAGGGAAGGCGGACACCTTAAGCTTCCCCACTCTTAACCTTTTTTAATTTTCTAAGCATGCAGATTGTCATGCATTATGAGTGTTCAAGTGCGATAAAACCATAATTTTTGTATCTTCATGAAATAGTGTTAGTTTTGTAAAAGATACTTGTGAGTACAGTTGCTTCTTATAAAAAAGTTTTAATTTTCATAGTTTTCTCACATTGTTGCGACAAAGTAAAAATTTGTTTGTTACGCTGCCATTCAAATAGTGAAAACCAACTGACCTACTTGAACAAAATAATTCACTGTGATATAACAGACCATGAGCTATGTAGTAAAGTATTTAAAATACCATAACGTAGTATTTAGAATTTTTAAAAACATTGCAACGTTACTAGGAAAAAGTTGAAATTTCAGAAAATTTTTTTATACAAAACAATTTACGAAATTTTGTAAAAATGTTTTATTACGTAGCCCTTGGCATGTTATTTCACTGTAAATTATTTTACTTACGTAACTCAATTGGTTTTTACTATTTGCAGGGCAGCAGAACAAGCCAATTTTGATTTTTGACTCACCGCTATGAGAAAACTATGCGAGTTAGAATTTTTTCATAAGAGTCAACTGTACTCACAAGTATAGTCTACAAAACTAACACTACTTCATATAAATATAATATTAAAATTTTTTCTCACAGATCACACTTAAATGACCTCAAAAACAACAGTTTTCGCAATATTAGGACTCGAGAACAAGAAAGGACACGCACGCGTGTAAAGGTCCATGTTATTTATAAACAGACATGAATCACGTACGTTACGTAACGTTACGAATAAACTTTTATCGGCTGAAACTATGCCTACCACTCGGCTGCCACCTTAAGACGGCGAGAATAAAGAAATGCCTTTATATTTTGTACGTGTCTGATATTTTAAATAGTGCGATAATAGTAGCATATATTTTACACGTTACATTAATTAAACTAAAGTTTTCGTTCTGTACTTGTTTCTTCTATTTTTAAAACACTGCATATTCAGTTTCACTTCGTTGCAGTTAAGGGGGCGATTCACTGAAAATTTTAATTGTTATAAAAATATTTTTATTTGTACGAGATGTGGTTTCTTTTGTAGGCATAAATTGTGGATATTTTTACTGTACTGACATTTTTTTTAGCTTTAATATATTTTGTATTACACCATATTAAAGTCGAAATTTGCAAAAAAAAAAAAATGGTTTTATGCATTATAGGAAAGCCAACTTACGGAAATGAAAAAAAAAAATCACACTGAAGAACAGTGCCTTGTACTATGACACGACACATATAAAAACCAATTTTATTAATTTTTTGTATGTAAAATATTTTCTTTAAGTTAGGTATTTTTAATTTAAATTCATTACTTTCTATACAAAAATAGTCGATGAAGTTTGTAAACATGTAGTGTCATAGTCCACTGCATTGTTCTTCAGTGTGAATTTTTAATTTTTTGTAAGTAAGTTGGTTTACCTGTATTGTATAAAATCTTTTTTTCTAATTTTTACAATAATATGATAAAATAAAGAAACTATGAAAGTTAAACAATTTTCGTTACAGTAAAAATAGTCACAATATTTGCCTACAAAACAAACCATAGCCTGTATAAATATATATATTTTTTAACAATTAAATTTTTTAGTGAATCGCCCCCTTGAGGTTATGGGTACTGATTAGGTTTTATTCTTTACTAAATGGCAACTTTCGTCTGCTAACAGCCGATTACCCCAACGGAGAGTGAGGTAGGGAGGAATAGGTCGTGAAGCTGCTCTCGTGACTTCTTTGACTTTGGTAACTGTACTCCAGGTACTGTCTGCATACCTGAAGGGGAAATTGTGGTCCTACTCACCTTACCCTCGGGAGATTTTATAATCTGACGGCCTAGTTCGAAAGTGAACCAATTCATGATTCCATGTTTTGAGTTAATGCGTTTAAAATGATCGTGTTTCGCTTAAAAATGTTGTCGGTTGATGTTATTTTGGATCAAAAGTACAGCAGCAGCTATTTAAGGTGGTTAAAAAAAAGCTATAGTTAATATTTGGTGAAATTATCACTTATAAAAGATAAGAAATACAATTCTTAGCTCTCAACTGGCAAGTAGAATAAAGTGGCATGTTATTAAAATAAATGAGTTAACGTGTTGTTTTTATTAACTGTGTAGAGTGCACTTATGTCTATATATTGGTGAACAAAACTCAAAAATTTTATTTATGAGAGGTTTCCCTCTTAAACTGGGCCTTCGAAACATACTTTGCAAGTTATAGGCGAACTTGAAGAATTATGATATGATGAGTACTGAACCCCCTTAAGAGCCCAATAAAACCAGCGCTAGATGCGCGTCTGAGGTACGGCAACAGGAGAGCGATAAGGTCTAGTCTGTCTCGTGCGTCAACAACCGTGTCGCCCTTATGTTCGGAGTCTAAATCAAGGCCATAGAAGAACAGGTCAGAATCACGGCCATAGAAGAACAGGTCAGAATCACGGCCATA
>PNEQ01077403.1:0-10073 GCA_003012365.1 Medauroidea extradentata | reverse complement strand
TGGATGTTTCCGAAAGACTGAGTGGAGGGGATGCGTGTCTAGTATATATAGGGGTGCGCCAGCAGCAAATGGTCAGAGACGGCGTGCTGGTAGCATGTTAAGTTAAGTATTTTTCTTTAAATGTCACTATGCCCGATTAGAGATTGAATTGATTAAAAGTAAATTCTATGGGTATGGTTAGTTTCGTTTTTGGTATTATTTTATTATTATTGTCATGGTTCATGTTGGTCTAAAAATAATTGTGAGAAGTCCGCAATGAATTTAAGTTACTATGGGGACCAAGGTTTTGTCCATATTACAGTTTTGGAAAATTGTTTGAATAATTTGAGGAAACAATAATATCTTGGAATGTTCGTATACCAAAGGGGCGAGTTTGTTATCATTGATGTATTTGTGGTATGATTAATGTCTTTGTATATCAAGGGGCGTGATTATTATAACTAATGTATATTTTTTTTTGGAGTAACTTTGGATATTTTCATATGAGTTTGGAGTTTGAAGGAATTGTGTAATAACTTTGTACCTGAATTTAATTGTTTTATATGGGTCTTTTAAAAAAAAAATTTCCAAGATGCAAATATCTTGTGCCCACAAATAAATTACGAAACTTAAATAATATTTTTTTTCTATGTTTGTGATAACATCCCTCAAATTTTTGCACCTGTAAAATCTGTCTCCATCTTTTATTAATTGAACATCCATATTGGGTTTCAACAGTAATCCTCCCACTCACGAAAATAACACTTTCACGCTAAGAAAATGACGTCATTAGCTACGCTCTCAATATCACAATTCACAAAATAATAACAACTTCTTTGACTTACCAGAAAGCTGAGAGATTTTACTACAAAACACACAAAGAATATTATGCCACTTAAAACGAAAATATTATGACTTCTAACAAAATACCATCACACAGTGCATGCAACTGAGTAAAAAATACTGTACAGTTATGTTAGTTCATGTATGAGAAGTACATAAGCGCTGCTAGTACTTCTAAACTATACGGACAGTATACGATAGATGCTGTAGGCCTACTTTCAGAAACATATGAGAAACTACGTCGGAGATATCATGGTAACTTGGTAATAGATTAAATACAAAGTAGTGCCAAATTACCACTACTGCCAAATTACCCGAGTCTCCCATATATATTCTATTTGGAATTAAATGTATAACTTATAACTTTATAATTGACAAACTGAAGAGTTATGTAGGATACACGCCTTTGCTTGTGAATGTTGCTGATTCACAGAAAACCTTACCACTTCAAATGACAAAACACGAGACAGGGGCGTAGCCAGGATTTTTGTTAGGTAGGGGGATGTATCAGACAACTTAGTATCCAAGATTTGGATTATATATGATTTAATACTGTAGGCCCTCTGTCACGGACTGATTGAAACCAAATTGAATATGTTGAGAATTCATAATCTAATCGTTGATAGACTTTATCTTTATTGTTGTACGTTTACCATTTTAGTATATACTACGCGACGTAAATAAATTTTTAAAAATTTTTATTTCTAGATATACTTGACTGATTCTAACTAATGGGTTAACTGCACCCATGCGGAGAAAAGTGAACTCATTGGTTATAATGGTAACTTGCACTTTTACGTATAGTTCAGGTTTAACAGACGATGATCGCATGCGATATTTATTCAGTGTTACAACAGGAAAGCATTTAAGGCAGCAAAAACGTACGTTATGTATAGTGCGTTATCAAGCACTGCTTAAGGAACTAAAGAGTTATAGACGCAGGTGCGAAAAAGTGTATTGTTAGGCCTATGCGAAGTTCCTTTAGCAGCATTGTGATAGGTGAACCTTAATTTCAATACCCGTTATATAAATGAGAAACAAATGGAAAGTGAGTGAAAATTTCCTTGCAATAATGACACAGCAAGCGCGATGCAGGAAGACCAAAATGTTTTGGTTAAAATTATAAAGGGTAGTAGGGAAAGGGGGGCCTGAAAAACCCAAGACCTTCCCAACCTTGAATTTGTAACTTTCACTAGATATATTGAATGGTTAAGTGGGAAAAATATAAAAACTTATATTATTCTTAATTTTTTTTAAGGTAATTGATTAAAGTTGTAATTTGAAAGTAATGCTGTATCCTAGATTACTGTTTGCTGCACTTAGATATGTCTACAGGTATCATATTCGATTATGATTCTATGCACCCAAATTCCGCAACATGACTGACTGACTTTGACCTTGCCATTGTCACTGGCAGTATAAATTTCAAGTTCTAGAAATATTCTTTGGTTCCCTGCTGTCAAGGAGAAAACGAAACTGAAGACGCTTGCAGATTTCTCAATGCAGTGCCGTTGTTTTTTTTTCCTTGTTTAATGCTATTTACTATTTTTTTTTGTTTTTCGTTTTTATTTTTTTTTATTGTCGTTAGTTGGCTACATTTTTGGAACCATGCAACTGTTATTCGACAGATACAAAGGCGTTGGTAGCAAAATGGCACGGGAATGGGATGGATTTAATAGACAAACTTAGCTTGTGTTTCAAGACGTCAGTTCTTTATGTTCGAGTAGCTGTATAATACAGCCGAATGGAAACAGATATCACCAAATGTGTGCAGTAACAATGCTGATTATTTGCTCTGTAAATAAGGTGTAACATTTCCAATATTATTTAGGCAGTATTTTGCAGTGTAACTATTCGTCTAACGTTTTCAGATAGGCCTATATACGTATGGTTAGTCATTATTCCCATAGCCTACATAGTTCATGAATTACATTGCATTAGGGGATACGTGTTAATTTTTTTTTTCAATTTGCCGTTAAGTTGTACTGCCTAGTTTTATACACATGTTTTATGATAAAACGCGCAAGGTTTTCTTCTGCAGATGAAACGTAATACGTCGCATTATTTCAAACGTTTCAATACAGTTTCAAAAGAGTGTAACTTACACTATCTTTAAATACTTTGTGAAGAGAAAGTGCCGTGAAAATAAGCAAACCTGAAGATTATATACCTGAGAGTGAAATATCTGATAAAACAATATACAGTAGTAAAAAACGTGAGAATTAGCATAAATGTCTCGTATTTTTAAGGTAACATTGAACTTTGCCATAACTTTGCGTTATTATGACGTTCAAATACAAGACGCGCAGATGTGACTTTCACAGACATTATTCATTTGATGTAAAAATACAGCTGCACGATGTGTAATCAAAACGATAACTTGAAGTAAACGTAAGGAGAGCTCCGTGTTACCTTCAATGCACAAATATATCTTTGCTCGAAGGTTTTTGTTTAGATATGTTTTACTCTACTTGATACCTTCAATGCACCGATACCTTTGCTCGAATGTTTTTTGTTTACATATGTTTTACTTCAGTTGTGTATGCAATATTCAGGGTAAGTATTAGTAAAACGTATATACACGCGTTTAAACATGCTTACGTGTGTGCAGTTGTGTTTTTATGCGTTATTTTATGGTTTTCGGAGAATAGTTTTTTGGTTGATTTACATCAGCTCTGAATTATTCTTCAACCCAGAAAAGCTTTTTTTTTTTTTTCAATATAAAAATGCACAACTGCTTACGGCTAATTTGTAAATAATATTTGAAATTTTTCACTTACATTAATTTTTGTAGCATCGTCACGGCTTTTTTCCCGGTAGTTAACACAGAGTCTTATATTAATTGTGACAATTTTTGGACACAAGCATAACATCCTGTACAGTTAATTTCGGAATACGTTATTGGCAGTAACTTCCAAACCCATGTGGCATTGGACTTGCCATTTTACATTTTAAAAAATGTCAGGATAACAAGCTATTTTGAAAATTTTTGGAAGACGCACGGGAGGGGAGAGTAGCTACTATTTACGAATAGCAACAGATAGAACATATCAGAGCCTTATGGTTGCAACAATGCACTTGGCTAGCATGCAGTCTATTAGGTGGATACTGAAAGTTGTGAGTTTTATTGGTTCAGCTCAATTAAATATAAACATATGTACAATATATATATATATATATATATATATATATATATGTGTGTGTGTGTGTGTGTGTGTGTGTGTGTGTAGTGAATACCGTGGGAGAATCTTATTTAGTTGGCCCAATTTTATGCCAAATTTACTAAATAAAGTGCATTTCACGAAAATACTACAAAATTTCGCTACAAGTTACTGTCCTGCGGGTCTGTTATGACGACGATACAAGGCAGTTTTACGATTGTTAAACACGCAGAATCATAATTGACAACTCACTCTGTTTGCGACTGCGCCTTTGCGACTCACTGGACGATGTCTGGTCGACTTGGAGCTGCTCCGTGTCATCCAAAATTCAAACGACAACAAAAAATTCGCCGGACTGTAACCACCGAGCCACCATTTTCCACCCATGCATCTTAGGAAAAAATGCGGTGTTCAACCGATCTCTGCTTCATTCATACTGAAATGGCAATACCTTAAACAGTGATTGCCTATGTTCCTCACTAGTTTCGTATAGTACAGAATGTTTCATAGTGACAATATTACTCACAGTTATCCTGTGTTAGGTATAAATTGAGACTATGAATTTGACGCATTTCTTAAAAGTAGAGCTATGTTTGTCGATAAACTGAAATCTGATTTGATTAAAGAAAGAAGAAGAGGGCATTCCAGACAATTATTGGGTAGAGTCATTGAAACTCACACTAGTTTAATTTCCCACAAACGTCATCAGCATCTCCAAGTAATACTTGTACCAGCACGTACGTCACATCGCCATCCCAAAAAGTTTACAGCACTCTACCAAAGGTTTCGCAAAGAGTGACGGCACTCACTTTGAAACATTCACCGCATATCATTGGAAAAGTTAGCATATCAGTATAACAATACTACTGATTTACAAAGCCAATTACATAATTTCACTTGTTTCAGTGCTGCGGCTAGTGTTTGACCTGGTGCTCTAGAGTATGGAGGGTACTTTGTGGAATCCTTCTGAGTAGTGTAGTATAGTTCTTCCTACTGCAGGATTAGAGGCGTAGGCCTACTCGGGGGCTCTGTTCAGTATCTTGTCTCGTAATTTTTCACATATGGTCTACCTACCATATTTGTTGTTATATTTTGTCTCGATTCTTAGCTACCCTCATATGTTACACCATGCATCTTTTTTAATACGTTACGTAGTTATCTTCTAGGTAGCACTGCTTTTTCACGTTGTTATTGAACGTCTTCTACGCAGCGCTGCTTCGGACTTAAGTACTGGGATTTTACACCGGTGGAGAGAGTGCTAGATTTTGGTCAGCGCTTAACTTCGTGGTCTTCAGCGCTGGTGAGGGGTGACATGAGGTGAGTATGGAGCAGAGCCGGAATGAAAGGGCGGAGGAAACGGGAGATCTCCGAGAAAACCTGCCGACCAACGGCATCGTCCTGCACGATTCCCACATGTGAAAATCCGAGGACGGACCCCGCCGAGAATAAAACACGGATCGCCTTTCTGGGAGGCGAATGGTCGGATCATTCGGCCACCGCGGACCCCTACACCTATGGAGCACATCATATTATTCAGGAGTTGTCTGCTAGATTGCGTTGATTTTGTTTTTATTAATGCACAGTCTATCTCTGTTTCCGAGCCTAACTACTAGGAGCGCTATCCCATAAGTTCTATTTTACCGTTGCTATATGTAAGGACTTTTAAATTTTCCTCGAACCGACCACTTTATACCTGTAGTCGGGATGGAAGGGAGTAGCCCGCATATAAGAACATCCATCAGAGCATTTTATATGATCGCTGTACGTACACGTTCGTAAATTTCTTTCTTTTGAAAATTTTTATCGCGAGTCACTTTATTGCCTCTGGATAGAAGCCGCGGTACTTATACATAGCTATTTGGCATTTAATAATTTCTATCCTAGCTTATTTCCACATCTTATAGGACTTTGTGTAATTGTATAGTCATGCAGTATGGTACACCACAGAGAAAATTTATTACTCTTATGGAATTTTCGTACATGCAGGACTTTGAATGTGTCTCATTTTGAAAGGGAATAAAATATTACTTTCTGTTTTTATAATTAGTAGCAAACCTTTATTTAGTTTGTGTAGTGTCCTGTTTTCTTGTTGTAACTCTAGGAAAATTCCACTATTGTCATGCTTTGTCAGGCCTTGGTTAAGTTTCTAATACATGCAGGCCATTTATACAATATGTTTTCAACTAAAAACATAATTACCCTAACATTTACCTAACCAAGTCATACGTCTATTTCGTCACAGAACTTTCTTTAATCCAAAACTTTTTTCTCCTTGTACTCATAACTTAAAAATTATGTTATTTAGCCTTTTGCACGACTTTAAAGCATTTTTACCGTGTTTCGGCTTTTACGATTTTACGTGTACTAGGTTCCGTAAAATAAATTTTACCGTACAGTTGATCATCAAAGAAGAAGTATTTTAAAAGGTGTTTTCGTGTACATGAACTTTACTTTATAATATACATAGTTAAATTTGTTTCATTTGCTTGTATGTAGAAAATGTTTAGCTAATTTTTATTTTATTTCAACTTTTTCAATAAATTAGCTCGTGTTTAAGTTTTTGAAGTGTTTTTTTCCGTGGGATGAATTTTTTTACTTACGTAATGTTTTTTATTATCTTGTGTGTTAGACGTTGTTGTACGGTCACGTGTTTAATATTTGGCTATATACACACACATTCGTTTAAGTTAGTTGGATTTTGTAGAAGTTTTAAAGTTAATGTCTTAGGACGTTTCTTGCAATGGGACCTACGCCGTTGCAATACTACAGTAGGCCTACGTTAAGTTGTAAAGTATTTTTACATCTAGTAATTTTTTAAATGTATTTTCGGCATGTTGAACTTGGCTGTATGGTTTCTTGTATAAGAACACTCACAATGTTTTTATCGTTTTAAGTATTTTCTTGTATGTAGATGTTTGTGCTACTTTTTGGCGAGTAGCTACAAATTAAAAAATAAATATTTATGTTACAATTTTAATTAAATGTTATTATATTTTGTTTAAAATTTAAAATTTTTTCACAGCTGCCAAAAATTTATGTATTTTTACACTTGCGGCTGGAGTTTTTTATTCAGTTTTTAATCATCCTATAAGATATTTTTAAAAGTTCTTTTCTTTTCTCCTTACTATAAAGCTTTTGGTTGTTTGACCCTGCAACTTTTAATTAGTTTTACTTAGGCTTACCAGACCTTTCTAGCAGTATTCTTCTTTAGTATAAGATCTCACTTTAAAAGGTGTTTACCTTAATCAGGGCTTTTAACAAGTTAGTTTTTCCATCACGTAGGAAGTATAAGTCCTTAAAAGTAAATTATCATTTTTCTACAATGTTTAAAAATTTAATCTAACGACATTATAAATTATGTATAGTTTTGTTTTACTTGTGTCAGGGCTATTTTGTAATATTTTTCACTCGTGCTACGTCTCAGAAATATTTTTACATGAAAAATTTTTTTTGCTTCATCGAGTTAGCATTCTTTTCTGTTTTGTGGAAGGCTTTTTATATTCTCAACTTGTGTATGACTGTGACTCGCTTTTGTAAGAACTGTTATTTTTTTTTTATTTATTTCACCTTCCCCACAGTTTTAAATACTAATATCGTAAAACTCTGACAGTGGTTACGGAACATATTTGCCTTTGTGATGTAGCTTTAAAATATATATTATTCCCTTAAATATTTGGTTTTATGCAGACTTTAAAAACATTTAACGTGCAGAGAATAATTATTGTTTTTTTTTTACCTGAGGTTTATCAGTTTATACGTTTTCTACTACTTTGTAGAGGTCTAAAAATATAAATACTGTTCTATTTCCATCCAACTCTGAAGTATTTTGTACCAGACAACATAAATTATCGTACTATTACCATGCTGTCATATAACCAAGCCTCTACTAGTACAATTGCTCTGCAACCCTATGCTAGACCCTAATTTGCTGTTCTGCCAGTCTAAGTTTAGGTTTTCAAATTTAATACTTGGACTTCTAATTATTTTCAGGGTTTTATTCCCTCTTGACTTTACTAGCAATAGGCTAGTTAAATAATGAGATGCTAAGTACGTTTATGTTACTGATAAGTCACCAGGTACACAGGTCTATAACTACCACAATTAACTTCTTCAAAAAATTTGGTAAGCGACATTTCCACTACAGAGAGCAGATTTTCAGACAGGAAACCACATGACGGTGCCAATCCATATCATAAAGGCTCTCAAACGTGTCATATAGGCCTAGTGTAGACTCAAAACATCGTGTAACACATTACCGTGTAGGCTACTAAGCCTATTATTTTTCAAATAAGTGATGAGACAAATAACTTAACTGTTACTTGGGGACTGGCAGCATATCATACATGTAAAATACATCCAAAGTCTCCAAATAAAAATATTGCCCGTTTCAAAAACGTTGATCTAAAACTCAATTCCTCTATAAAATTTGGTTTCATCCCACTCTTAATTCCAGGAAACATGTTAAATTGCATATTAAATTAATCAGAGTAATGTATACAAAATGTAAGGACAAAACTAATGTAGTTTCCCCTTACGACAAATATGTGTAATTTCACAACAGTTATAAAGTGAAAAATTTTAATCTGCACGATAAAAATAAGAATGAGTGAAAATATGGATCACGTATCTACACATTATCTGCAATTTTTTCGTTGTGAGTGAAAAAGTAGCTAAAATAATCCTGTATAGGCCTACAACAATCGAGTTGTGGGAAACCAATAAGTCCTACACACTGTAACAAATTTTTGACTCTTTTATAAAAAAAAGTATTTTTAAGAATTAGTTTCGTCAATGTTCTTATAACAAGTTTTGTATATTTACAAGTATAAATAATTTCTGTGAATTTATAATTAATTTCTTCTACATCATACAAAAATTCTTAGAAGTTAAACTAAAAATAATAATAATAATGCAAATAGTTTTCTTTAATACACTGTTAAGTATAAAAGTGCCAAATATTGTATAAAATGTAACATACAACCGGTATATATTTTTCTACACATATATATCTTTGCTCATACAAAATATATTCCACTAAAATCCCCCCACACACATATTATATATATGGAAAATCTAGATCAAGTTTATGACCTGCGACATTTTCTTTGCAGGGCTTTGATTGATACATTACTTTACATTAGTTTGCAAGGCTTTTCTGGTAAAAGGACCAACATTTTTTGCAGAGCAGATATATATGTGTAAAACCATACTAGTAGATAGGAAATGCCGATACGAGCGCGCCCCCTCGCAGCCCCTACTTCACCATTACATTCAGCCATATCCAAAAAGCGCCTAAATCAAAAAGTCACTAAATCAAAAAGCGCCTAAATCAAAAAGCGCCTAAATCAAAAAGCGCCTAAATCAAAAAAGCGCCTAAATCAAAAAGTGCCGATACGAGCGCGCCCCCTCGCAGCCCCTACTTCACCATTACATTCAGCCATATCCAAAAAGCGCCTAAATCAAAAAGCGCCTAAATCAAAAAGCGCCTAAATCAAAAAAGCGCCTAAATCAAAAAGCGCCTAAATCAAAAAGCGCCTAAATCAAAAAAGCGCCTAAATCAAAAAGCGCCTAAATCAAAAAGCGCCTAAATCAAAAAGCGCCTAAATCAAAAAGTGCCTAAATCAAAAAGTCACTAAATCAAAAAAGTGCCGAAATGAAAAAGTCACTAAATGAAAAAGTGACGAAATCAAAAAGTCACTAAATCAAAAAGCGCCTAAATCAAAAAGTGTCGAAATGAAAAAGCCACTAAATCAAAAGTGCCTGAACCGAAAAGTGTCTGAATCAAAAAGTGCCTAAATCAAAAAGTGTCGAAATGAAGAAGTGGCGAAATCGAAAAGGGTCTGAACCAAAAAGTTGTTTGTAGTCGTGGTTCCCCCGTCCGCCATACCATACATTCATGTCTATGGTTCAAATACTCCCATACCAATAATAATAAAATTAGTACCAGCGGAATATTTTATTCATTTAAAGAAATTGAACGCTTGTATAAAATATATACTATATAATAAATAGAGATGAGCGCAAGTGAAAATAAAACTATGTCTAATAGTGTGAAGACGACCAACGCAAAGAATAAGGATAACGAAACGG
>PNEQ01077402.1:0-10073 GCA_003012365.1 Medauroidea extradentata | reverse complement strand
TGCGTACAAATAAATATAACTTGATCAATTTAATTGTGATTTCCAATTACTTCCTTCTCTATATACATCCAAATCTATTAAACAAATGAAATTAAAATTTTCTTTTGAAAAATGATACCATTCCATCAGTATTTTCTTAAGACGTTGTCACGTTCAACTATCGTCAGTAAACCGACTTTACAGACAACCAATTTTTTTTTTTACAAATATATTCCACGTGTGCCCATTTGGTCAATGTACGAAAAATAAAAAATACACTTCAAACGATGACGGAAAGGTAGTTGGTAGTTTCAAAGTATCACGTCATTTAGAAAACTCATTTCGGAGCCCCTCAAAATGGATAAGAACGGTTTTTTCTACCTGTTATCTCTAAAAAAATTACTCACGGGATTCGTGGGAATCTACTCTAGAAACATGCAATGGACTTCTTAAAACTTTCCACCAATGAAATGGTGGGGTCATCACTGAAAGTGTCAGGCGAGTGATCTACTATACCACTGTAAGCTGTTTCAGTGTCTTGTTGTAGAGGCGATACCGCACCTGATGAGCCGTACCTCACTCACGTGCCTCACTCACACAAACACATGGCCAGCAGGTGAGAGCCTTAATGTCTCAGTGCAAAAAAAAAAGTATGTGACGAGAACCGTGGTTTGAATTTCTGATCCAGCCACAGGGTGCAGTCTAACAGATATGAACAAATCTGTCGCCGTGATTCACAGGCAGCTTTTTAAGTCCATGGTCGTTCATTTATTTCAAAAAATTGCAAATAATTCGAATATATGTTGACCAAATGCTTTGAAAAAATTTAAGGCTGTTTACGGTCATACTATGCACAATTTTACCACAGCGTTTTTTTTTAGATAACGTACCGTTTGCTAGCAAAAAAAATTATTTTGCTTAATTTTGGCTTATTTTGATTACAAAATATGTGATATTTCAGGGGCAAAAATCTAAAAATCAGTTTAGTGTATTGCAACAGGAAAATTCAGATGCAAACGATGATATACAAGTCTTAAAACTGTAAGAATGAAATTTTGATATATGTATTAATGTACGTTAAAAATTATTTTTCGACACCACTGCAAAACTAAAAAGCGGGACCTTAACCTCCAGGCCCGATTAATACTCCCTTTGGCGCGTGGCTGGTGATAGACAAGGCGTTGCACGGCATCCTTCACCCACTTGGCAGTTTCTTTTTTAAACATCACGCTGCACGGCGATGGATGTGTACGCGTGTGTATTGATTGCGTGCTACGGATCCAGCGAGGAGTGGGGCCTGCACGAAAGACACAGACACCTCCCTCAAAATTTTTTTTCTCGCCCGCTCGGAGTATATTTTTAGTCCCTCGCCCATAACCCGAGCACGTGCTGAAATGCATCTCGAACGAGCTGCTATCAACGCGAGTTATTAAACTATCCAGACTTGCGTGTCGCCACGTGTGACGAGAACAACGTAAACTCTTTCTTCCCTGCTCCCGCGAGTAGTCTTGGGCGCGTGTAAACCCCTCCCCCCCCCCCCCCAGGCAAACACATGCTGGATACCCAGCGCTGTTCCCTGCGTCAATAAACAACACATCTGGTGAACGAGCTTCCCAGAAATCTTGCCGAGCGAATAGACAAAGAAAAAAATCAATTGACACCCATCACTCCTGGACCAGCTTACGTATTGAAAGGTAAGATATCGAGCGAACGACTGGAATATTCAATCTTCGATAAAATCTAAACTACTTAATATAATTGTATAGAATTTTTTGCCGAGTAGATATTTTATTAGATAATGTCTATATATATATAACACTGGACGGTAGTATGTTTTGCTTCAGAGTAAAAAAAATTAAAAGCGGTATTTAGAAAAATAAGGGATTGAAACCACAAAACCCATAAAAATAGAAAACTATATTTTTTTTAAATTTTTAGTACGATAATTTCTAGGACTACTTAACAACCGAAATTAAAAAATATTTGCGTTTTCATTTTCAAAAATAATTTTAACATCATTAAACCACTCGCGCAGAGATTTTCGGAGAGTAACATTATTTTAAAATAAAAAGGTAAATAATTTTGAAATGCGGTTATTATATAGTCCTGGATGTTATCGTAATACAAATTACAGTTTTCCGTTTTTAATGAGTTTGCGGTTTCAGTCCCTTTTTCTTCTAAATACTGTTCTTAATTTTTTACTCGAAAGCTAAACGTACTGTTACCCAGTGCTATATTTATAAACGTCTGCTAATAGAAAATTTACTCGGCGAAAAATTTCCATCGAATTATATTGAGTAGTTTAAATTTTATTGATGTTTGAGTATTTCAGTTGTTCGTTCGACATCTGACCTGACCACATTTATTTGTTTCTTTCGTCCAGGCGTGTACAAGCGTGTGCTTCGAAAAAAATAATCACTACTCGTTACTGCATTAAATTCAACATTAAAAAGCAGTTTCCTTAACTTCTTGTATGACTGACAGGGAATTACTGAATGTAGTATCGTGCATTTTCATTTTAAATATAACGGTTATGAAATAAAACCATCTGAAGTTGACATACTTGCATTTTATATGATTAATAAACTTGTTTTGTCAAACTATGTTTGTTCCTACCGACCTCACAATTTAACTTACGCGCGCAAACTTCAAGCACCGTGTCCAGAGACGTTAGGCGCTTATATTTATGCTGGAATCACAACAGTGCGACAGACGTGACGATAAGTCGTGTTACCTTGATTGTAAGTGGAGATTAATATTAAGGTCAATGGCAAGGCAACAGCAATTTCGTTTCTCGAATGTGAATTGAAACTGTATAAACTCATTCCTTTGCGTGTTTCGTACCTGTAGTCGAACATATCGTACTTTTACTACAAAAGTAACTGCGCACTTAGAATACGTAAGCACACGAAACGTTTACTTTTTTTTCTTAATTTAACGAGTAAATAACATATTCTTATCGTTTCCAGAATGTTTGTTAGTCATGTAGTGTATTCACTGTGATGTGGGGCTGAAGATATGAGATTGACTACATATTTCACACGAAAAACATTTGTCGAGATATCATTCGCAAACGTTTTTAAGATACTTGTCGCATGCCACTGCTGCAATATTGCATTTTCATTCAAACGAACGAAACTTTATAACAGACCTTTTAAATGTGAAATTTTTGACGTATTATTAACGAACCATGTACAAATTATTCGGAAGAAACACAAAGGCAGTGCATATATTTAACGTAAGGGTTGTCGTGCAGAAACCAATCTCATATAGAAGTTACTTTGCAGGTACGTATTTATTGGACGCCTTCTGTTATTCGCTGATTTCACCTGACCAGTGTTTTCAGAAATGTCAGCTATAGTTCCGATACTGCTGGCGAACACTGACAGTCACTGAATGTTGGTTGATGATGAGACCCTGTGCGTGGCCACATCCGTTTACTGAGATTACTGATTTTACTGTCGCTTCAGAGCATCAGTATTGTCGGGAAAACAATTTATTTTAGCGGAAATTACAAAAGGTGAAGCGATGTGTTGGTAGGACGAGGAATCTACCATTTACTACAGCTGTTATCGATCACTTTATGTATTTAATGAGTATATATTATACGTAAAAATTTTTCGGACCATTGTAATATGTACACAGAACATTTTACAGACCATGTAAATAGAAACACTTGGGAATATTATTGTTTAGATGCAGCGGAAAGATACGAACTGGCTGAACATAAACATTTCGTAGGTTTTTTTTTTTTTTGAGTGCTCACTTTATCCCGAACCGCCTACAATAATATTTTTAGGTGACTTAAGTACTTCTAATAAGTGAGTTAAAAGAAGTTTGTTAATCGTGTAAAGTACAAATGTGTAGATCTCAATTGATTTTATTTCAATACCATTACACTTAAATAGCAAAATACACAGAACTACATCCGGTAATTTGCTGGCAACCATACACGTAAAGCCCGTGCTACATTGACCGTAAAGTAGCCGTATAGAAATAACCGTAACAGCACCGTAAGAAATTGGCAGGTTTCTATCCCTCTTACGGTCTTACGGCGCCTAAGCAGCGGTACGGTGTGTTGTAGCATGCATCACTCAAAAGTGTGTGTTCCATTTTTACGGTTATTTCTTACGGCGATTCTAGCACACCCTTAATAAGGTGCCTACTGTCAATATTAAATTATCAGTTACGACAAGTGATTATTTTGAAAGGTGAAAATGTTTAGTTCTCACTTAATCTCTAACGGCCTATAATAATATTTTAAAGTTACTTGAAATCATAATTTATTGATCTAATTCTAAGTTGTACAAGGAAGATTTTTTTTTATTTCGGATAAATTGCTATACGTAGGGCCTAATAATATAAATTATGTATTGAAATGAATTCACATTGTTATTATACTGAAAATTAATATCATTATATATTAATCTTTTCTTTAAATATTAACAATAAAAAACAAAATAGTTCTCAATACAGAACGTACGTGAATCTTATTTAACGACCTGCTAGCAAGCGCGGCTCAGTGGTCTAGGGGTATGATTCCTGCTTTGGGTGCAGGAGGTCCCGGGTTCAAATCCCGGCTGAGCCCTGTTTTTTTTTACTATTCGTTACGAGATTTTTTTATTTATCTTGAATACGTTATTAAACTAAATTCCTTTTTAGAGACTAGTGAGTTCGTTGATTTGTTTATTTGATTCTAGGACTCTTATTTTGTTTGTCCTATAGGCTACCAATAAATATTTATTCCCTCGATGACTGCCACGACTAATTTTGTCACTCCACTTTCATGCCACGATAGTTTAACTTTATCAGCTTATAGTATACGGAGAAGATAATGCGTCACGTTTACTGGCTCCGCCATCTGTAGTATAGCAGATATGCGCACCTGCACATACTTCATCGTATGACATTGTACACTATAGAAGAAAATATTACAGTATCGATCAAAATTAAAAATATTAAGCAATGAAAAGTTATTGCGAAAAGCTTACATGTGAGACGATACAGTAGTTATACTAAACTGGTGTTATATTTTGTAGAAAAAAAATAGCCAACGGTTTTACGAGTTTGAAAGGATAAATACGTAGTTACGTTACATTACTAAATGTTTTCTTTGTATTCATTTTTTTTTTTTTAAAGCAGCAAATGAAGGACATTTTTCTAGCAAAATCCGATTGCTTAACACTTAATTTAATTTTTTTTATTCCTTGATGTTTGCTCTAACCATCTACAAGGACTCGATATTCTAAATTTTTCTACGACAATTATTATTTTTTTGTATAAACGGGAGCCAATATAGTAAATTGGTTCTGTAAATTGGTTACAAACGGTTTTTACGTCACACACTGATTATTTCGAGCCAAAATTCATCACGATGGCAGCTAATTAGGTAACTAATGAAATCTGCCTTTACGTTTACAATTATGCTCAGTTTTGTTTAGAAAATATGTAGTAATGTGCATTGTAACAACTATTTTCTTTTGCACTGTAGAACAAAGAAAACATCAACTCTAACGAAGAGATGATTAATTTGGCAGACATTTAACTACCGTCACTCTCAGTTAAAAATTAACATTTTAACAATATGGTATTTTATACGTAATGTCTATATATTTTAAAATAATTATTCTTACGCCTTACTGTGTTGTCTAACACAAAAATACGTTTTAGCAAAACTTCAAAACAGTTTAGGATTTCATTTAGTCGCAGTTGTGTTGAGTGCATGGAGAGGAAAAGTGTTCCACGTGACACATATGTAAACACCGGATACCAAAACATCACACGATTAGCAATCACACAATTCACAAAGCGAAACTTCGTGCCAAAAACAAAGCCATGCGTTAAACAAGGAGGAGGCACTGTTTACAACTGAAAGAAAACAGAGCGTACATAAAAATGGTAGAGTTGCGAGCAATACCACTAGATTCAAGCTTTCAAGCTAGTGCATTACGACTGAATGACATTCAGTTTAGCCTCCCACAAAGTTCAAGAATTTTAAAGCAGATTATTTACAGCAGAAAATCAAAACTGTTATTAATATTGAACAGAGTAGATTATTTAGTATAATTAATATAATTTAGAAGCCTATATTGGCATATAACTAACCTTATCACCACACATTACAAAATTCCATAGTCAATAGTCGAACCATGCAGCATTGTGCATGGCATACTAGTATCTTACCTTTAGTAAAACTAAAAGCGTTATAGTATGTGGCATAAACTGCACTTAAACCGTAATATTTTACATATTTATGTTTTACTGTGTAGAAATAAAACACTTAAAGACCCTCTAACAATTTTACCGATACTCTACGTCTGCGAGTAATCACAAAATATTTGATAATTTTGCCCCAAAGTGCCAGTTTATATATATGTATATATATATATATATATATATATATATATATATATATATATATATATATATATAACATAGAAACCATACATACATAAACATATGTATCTCCATTCTAACGACAAACGTATTAATAAGCAGAAAACATAGGACACCTAGTACCTATACTGGAGAGTACAGAGGGCAATAAGCCCTTGAATATTGAATTTAATAAGTGTATTTGCTGCAAATATCTTAAGGTAAGCGACACAAAGTGACAATACTCAGAACATAGTTTAATGTTGCCATAACTTAGCTCGTCAATACCTTCCAAGTTAAGATGTGAGTTCACGCCAAATTTTAAAGGTTTTAATAATTGTTTATATTTGTACGAGACATTGTTTGTTTTATAGACATACATTATAACTATTTTTACAGCAATTAAAATTTTCTAGCTTTCATGTTTTTTGTTCACTGGCATATCGAAGCCCAAATTTCAGTAAAATGAAACGAAACGAAAACCGAATGACTCGCAGAAATTAAACAATTCATTCTGAATAACAGTGTCACGGACTACGTCAAGTAATATATAAAATATCGCATTTTAATTTTCTGTTTTTTTTTTTTTAATTACGTAAAGTTAACAAATTTTCATTTCAACTCCAACATTTTTTTAAAATAATATAAATTATATTCAACGCTATCTTTAAACATGTCTTGTAGACCGCGACACTGTTCTTCAGTGTGAAATATTTCATTTCTGTAAGTCAGTATTCGTTTCTTGTATAAAACCTTTTTATGCAAATTTCTGCTTTCACCTGCCATTATACAAAAATTATGGAAGCTGTAAAAATTCCATTACTGTACAAAATTGTTTAAAACCTCATCTCGCACAAATATAAAAATGATTAAACGATTAAGAATTTCCAGGGGTCTCCTGTTAACAAAAATAAAAGAGGTGCCCAGTAGAGTTGTATACAACTTTGTACTGCCTGGATATTGAGATATTGAAGAAGTATCTAGAGTAGGCGCATAGTATTGGTAAATATAGGTATTAGTATGTCCCCCACATTTTTATAATTTTAATATGTATGTGCCGTTGTTGCACAACCAACACTGAAAATATTTCGTGTAGTTATGTAAAATTATTTTTAAAAAATAATATATTTATTTTAAGTAACTGCAAGGTACTAAAGGTAACATTTCATGTGCCAATTGTAAAAATATGAATTTTTACAACGTTTAACTTTCCGTGCCTCACCTATAGTAATGGCACAAAATCTGGTGGCGCGGAAAATATTTTCGCGTGGAGTATTAGCTACCAAACCGAAATTCTCATTCGCGCTTCGGCTCGTACCCTACAACATAGAGTACTGCTGTAGAATATTTTATTTTAAATGTTTGCCCGGCTACTGCAGGTCAACTTTATAAAGTTCCTTTCGTAAGATATATTAGGTGAAGATAACGAAAGTCAACGATAGTGAATGTTCCATGAGATGTACGAATTTTCCTTACTGCTAAAAACTTAATTAATTACAGAAGAATATAATGTTAACATCTTTCATATACCGTTATTTTGCCTCAGGTTTTCAACAGAGTTTCCGTAGTGTAGTGGTTATCACGTGCGCCTCACACGCGCAAGGTCCCCGGTTCGATCCCGGGCGGAAACACTCTATTTTTTAATGTCTTAGTTTACAATTGTTTTCTTATGATGTAACCGAATGTTACGTTCATTCCTTTTTTAAAACTTTACTTACGCAGTAAATAAAACATTTAAGACGTGTGTTGTAAATAGTGAGGACAGCACTACCGTAATTAAAAAAAATGACGAACAGGTTTAAAATTTAGCCTTCTACAATTTCAGAACTTCATTCTAAAATAAAGCAGTGGTTTCTTCGTGACGGTAATGGTATCTCTTCACTTAAGGTACTAACGCTTCCGGTTTGTGAAATTCATACAGAATGAAATAATGAACTGGCTAGTAATGTCCGTATATCATATTTCAAGGAAAAGTATTTCTCTGCCTACGGAGTCAAAATAAAGACAATAGGAATTAAAATAATGTCGCATTCGTTTGAACGTTTAGACATTGCATGTGACTATTTCTCGACGTTTAAAATATCCTGTAATTTTTTTTTGCTAAACCTGTCAAAACAAGAATTTCAAAGTTTTGGGAGTGCATGTGCACTGTAATTTTTTTTGCAGGAAATTATTGATGTATAATTTATACTTTTTTTCCTTATGCATAATACACAAAATAACTGAACCTTTTGTTGAAAGTTGTTCACTTTTTAGTATATTTTCTTTTGTTGCTTATCTTATCGTATGTCAGTTTTAGAATATTAAAAATATTGTACGCTATACTGGTAATCAAAGTAGGACGGCCAATACTGTATTAATACAAATAATAATCAAAGAAGCATTAGTCACGAAACTAGCCTTAAGGGGCCTCACTGCCTGTTCTTTAATTGCGTTGCAGCGAGATACGACTGTTGTATTTTTTACGAAACTATTTAACACACATTATACTTGTATTTCTACAAAAAGAACACATACATCAAACTTTGTCGCTATAGTTTTAAAAATTCGGAACGTTTATTAGAAACATAATTTTCGGGCCTCTCAAAACAGCGAAAAATGGGCTTTCCAGACTTCCGTATCTGGAAGAATCGCAACCGGATTAAAAAAAACACAAATATGGAAACAAGCCTTAAAATTTGAACTACGCTGGTCATAAATAAAATAATGTGGTAACCACTTAGAGCCCCATAGGAAAAAGGATAATAGTGAAGCACTGCACGCCAGCTAAGTAGCTTACGTGTAGAGGCGAAAATGTATTACATACGTCAGTCAACGGTAACCTTACCGCCCCTGCCTCACACACACAAGCACAGTCTAACAAGGGAGGCCCCTGAATAACTGGGTTACATCAAGCAGTCCGTGTGTTGCTTCGCTAAGAACATTCGAGTTGGGCTCAAAGATACTCAGTACACGCCCGTACCACATGTTCTGCGTTGATATTTGCAGTCATTTAACACAAACCGTGTCTCTAAATAGCTACGTTCACTTTAATACAGACACTTTTACTTATGCTCATCTTAATAGTCAACACTTATCCGAAACTGATAACCACAATGACTGTAACAAAGTTTCACAACTATTCGTTTATTTGGACCAAGGGCTAAGTTGCCAACTTATTGCATAGCGATAACAAATAGGTATACACTAGGAAATAATGCTGGACATGCAACTGATAGTTTGGCGATAGTAAATAATCCAGCCAACGCCCGTTACCGCTATGATCGCTTATACTCTTTGATACAGCAGTAGTGTTTGATCAAAAGATTGTTTACATTTTAGGCAAGCTGTCTGAAGCTGTTTATTTCTGAAATCTTATAGTTTTGTTTCTCGTGTTTAAAAAAACAGAACTAAGGAAGAAACACGCTGCAGTTAATCTAATATTAAATCACGGGCATCATCAGAATCAGAAATTTCACGATGTTCATACCTTACGTTTCATAGGTATCACTAGTGCGCATGTCGCAATCTTTTACAATGCTAGTAGATAGGAAAAGGGGCTCCGGGGGCAGGGGGTTGGGGGTGGGGAGCGGGGGAGCCGCGGCCGCCATCTTGGATCCCGGCCGCCATCTTGGATGGCGTCACCCGTCCGCCATCTTGGATGACCTTGACCTTTTGCATTCGCCATCTTGGATTGCATCACCTGCCTTTGATGACGTCACTTAATTTTCTAGAATTTT